>JAYJMJ010176355.1:0-16636 GCA_036873875.1 Laminaria ephemera
TGGATCATCAACACACCGGTTCGAGGGCAGTCAGTCGATTTGGTATTGTTGCCGCCGACATGGCGGAGGACGCCTTGCCCGGAAAACGACTGATCAACCCGCTGCAATCAGATTGCGTTAATAACGTTGGTCATTGCCCGAAAATGCTGAGCTATTTCCTGCAGCAAGCCAGACAAGAAGGACTGATCGGCAAGTCGCCGATTGTCTTGCTGGCACTGCCCAGTGACATTACCGAATTACAAACCGATCAACTGCGGCACGCCTGCTTTACGTCGGGCGCATCGCGGGTACACCTGGTGGACAATGGCATCGCCACAGCGTTGGGGGCCGGACTGGCTATCGACCAACAAGTGCCGTCGGCGTTGATTGACTTCGGTGCACGAGGTGCCCGCCTTTACACATATAGTGAAGACGAAATTGTCGCATCGGCTCAAATTCCATGCGGTGGGGATCTGATCAGCGAAAAGCTTGCCGAAGGTATTCGTGAGCATTTCGGCATGCACGTGTCCGATAAGGTCGCACAGGAAACCAAGCATCGAGTAGGCAGCGCGATGCCGATCGACGACAGTCATCGACTGAGAGACTCATGTCAGGTGCAGGGCCTGGCCATCAACGAAAATTTCGATACCCAATTCAGCCTGACAACAGACGAGGCCTGCGAAATACTCCAACCCACCATGCAGCAGGCTGCAAATGCAATACACTCCGCGATCCAGCGACTGCCGTCCCACCATCGAACCCACCTTAAAGAGACCGGCATAACAATAACCGGCGGTGGTGCACTCCTCCCACAGCTTGACCGGTTAGTGATGGAAGCAACCGATCTATCTGTAGACGTAGCCAAGCGCCCTTTTTCGACTGCGGTAAGAGGCGGCGGGCAAATGCTGCAACGAATACACGGCTCTCTGGAATCTGCCGAACCAGCCTGACACCGGCTGCAACGCATTAGCACCCTGTTTGGTCATTTTCTGGTGCACAATAGGCGGCTAAGCCCGCCCTTGTGGAGATTACAGTGGATTCAAGAATCGAATCGGTAGAACTTAAGATCATGGATCTTGAAGTGGTCATCGAGCAGTTAAATCAGGTGGTCATTCGACACGAGAACACCATTGATGTGCTCAGTCGCAAAGTGGCCGACTATCAACAACAACTTCAAGCCCATACCTCCCCGATTGCTCCTGCCTCTGAAGAGACACCACCACCCCACTACTAGGCGCCTGTCCGAGAACAGGAATCACCAGACTTTCGCATTGGCTGGCTGGAAGGCTGGGCAGTTGATCATGGCTTTTCGGTACTGACAATGATCCTGCCGTCTGCAAATCGCCATCTTGGAACATTGGTGTTTTTGCGCGCAGATTGCTTCAAAAGAACACGGCCTGCCAGATCATAGCGACTGGAATCACAGGGATCGACAAAACCGTCTGCCGGACCGCGGCCATCACCGATCGCAATCAACCCCGGGACAAATTCCAGCGCACAACCACTGCCCGCCCCCAGGCCCAAAGATACAAACCACCCGGGTGTAGATGATCGCAGCGCATTTTTAGCGCTCTGTGGTTGTACCGAAGTATCACTATCCGGATCACGAAGCATTGTCACACCGGTCGCCATTAACACCTGCTCTTGTGCGGCATCCCGATGAGCAATAATAAGCGGCTTGCCAAACCACTCGACCAGTTCGACCTCTCCCGGATTCATATCCGCTACTTCAAAAATGGTCTCAACCGGCTTGCTGTTCACCGGTGTCTTGTTCTTAAACAGTGGCGTGAAGATCACCCAGGCACCCACCAGCAAAGACAACCACAGCATCGCCTTTACCAGCACACGCAAGAGTAAACGGCGTTTGTTCGGATCAGGATGACTTGACGATGACACGGAGTTCCCACGCGTTGGTGTTGTACAATAATCGCTCTCAGCATAACAAGAGTTTCACCCCAGTGCCGCATATGCGAAACACCGAAATTGGTCTGACATGATTAATCCCGTTGTGTTGGTGTCAGCAATTGAATTCAACAACAAAACTCAGTCAGCGGCACCCCGGACAAAAGTCGATCAACTTAGCGTCACCACCGGACTACCGATAGGTAACGCAGACGAATTGAAAACAGCTGATTTCTATCTTTTCTGGCGCGACGGAAAGCTCACACTAAAAGACCAGACCCAGCAGCGAAGTACCGAAATTTGTGTGGATTTCTGCTCTGGAAAAAACAAACACCGGCTGCAATTCGGCGGCAGTCACGGGCAACCGCTGGCAAGAGCAATCAACGCCAAGCCGGATGTTCCACACACAGTCTGCGATGCTACCGGCGGACTCGGGCAGGATGGATTTGTGTTCGCATCGCTCGGGTGCAAAGTAGTTCTGTTTGAGCGGTCAACCGCTGTATTTGCATTACTTAATGACGGTATCGATCGGGCACTGTTAGACGCGGATACAAAGTCAATTGCAATGCGTATGGAAGTCCACCCGCTAGACAGCGGAAACTTACCGGGTGCGTGGCCATATAGCCAAAAACCAAACACAGTATACCTTGACCCAATGTATCCACATTCCGGCAAAAGTGCCGCGGTAAAAAAAGGCATGCAGGCACTGCAACGGTTGCTACCCCCTGCAACCCCCGATAGCACATCGACACTTAAAGAGGAGCAATCACTGCTGGAAGGCGCGCTTCATACTGCCAGTCACCGGGTTGTCGTAAAGAGACCTGCGAAAGCAGACCCACTGGCCATGATGACCCCTGTGGGTAGCATTAAATCTCCAAACACCCGCTACGATATTTATAAACCTGTTGTAGCAGACAACAGGTAAGTTACCTTATTGGTCGCTTAATCCCTGAAATTAATATACTGCAAAGGCAAACCCAACTCGGCCTTTTTGAGCATCGCGATGGCTTCCTGCAAATCATCTCTTTTCTTGCCGGTTACGCGCACTTGCTCACCCTGTATGGCTGCCTGAACCTTCGACTTCGACGCCTTTATCGATTTGACAATCTTCGATGCCGTTTCCTTATCAATACCCTGCCGCACCGATATCGTTTGCTTTGCTTTCTGGCCACTGGTCAGTATTTCCCCTTGATCAAGGCAGGAAATATCGATTCCGCGCTTGGTCATTTTCTGCAAGACGATGGGTTGCATTTGCTGAACCTGGAAATCACTGTCAGCGGTTAGCGTCATAACCGAATCTGCAATTTCTATTTTGGCGTCAGACCCTTTGAAGTCAAATCGATTCGATATTTCTCTGTTGGCCTGATCAATTGCGTTGGCAAGTTCGTGTTCATCAATTTCTGACACCACATCAAATGAAGGCATGCTGACTCCCGGTATTTAGGTAAACCTGTATGATACAACAACAGGTGCGATTCGGCCCATCAGTCGCCAACGTCAAAAACTACCGGCATCTACTGAAAAAAAACATGACAAAAGACAGCTCGCCAGACCCGACCGCCACAACAACCGGTGACCTCCATGCAGACCGCACTGACTACCGCCAGGGCGAACTTCACCGCGCAGACATGCCGGATGAACCCTTATCAATGTTTGCAAACTGGATGCAGGCGGCGCGCGACAGTCATTTGATTGATGCTACAGCAATGACCCTGGCAACCTCCACAAAGGATGGTATGCCCTCGGCGCGAATTGTCTTGCTGAAACACTATGGGGATGACGGCTTTTTCTGGTACACCGGCTATGACAGCCGCAAAGGCAACGAGCTCTCTGAAAACCCGAACGCAGCACTGCTTTTCTACTGGCGAGAGATGGAACGACAGGTTCGGCTGGAAGGCACAGTTGAACGACTCACTGCCGAGCAATCCAGCGCCTATTTTGATTCCCGGCCGGATGGCAGTAAATACAGCGCGGTGGTGTCTCCACAATCGCAGGTTATTCCAGATCAGGCATGGTTGTCTGAGCGTAAAGATCAACTCGCCGCAAAGTTCTCAGCCGATCAACTTCAACGGCCAGAGAGCTGGGGCGGCTATCGCCTGATTCCCGCTAGCGTTGAGTTCTGGCAAGGACGCCCGAGCCGGTCACATGATCGTTTTCGCTACACGCGTGACGGTGACCGGCAATGGCAACTTGATCGACTGGCGCCGTAGCTTCGTTGCAATAACCTGCAAGCGCCGGACTGAACTTATTCGATTGGCGCTTCGCCTAGCATACCAAGCAACAGCGGGTACAGCTCCTGAGTGCGATGATTATAACGATACTCGCTTTCTTTAAGATGGCAGTAGAACTTCTCGCGGCGCAAACCTTTGAACTTACCCAGCCTCAATCTTAGAAAAGTGCCGAAGGCTTCGATACGCTCTATATCCTTTGTTCGGTAGGCCTTTTGAAACGTATCGCTTTTGATTTTCAAGCGCATATCACGCCGCACATCAATGCCGATCGGATACTCTCTCCAGAGTGAAGTGGAACCGTCAGTTTCAATTTCAGATTCATCACTCGATACAGGCTTTGCACTTAACAAAGAACAATAGATTTGTTCGTCGTGTATAAAAATACGAACGCCCACTACGCCATCGCTCTCGCTTTCAAGGTAACCAGAAACAGCTGCGTCTGCATTGACTTCACCACTACCGGCATTCAACCCGGGCGTACCCGACGCATTTGATTCACTCCACTGTGCAATTCTGTCACGGAGTTTCAAAAATATGGAATTTACCGATCGAACATTCACACCGGTCTGATTAGCAACTTGTACGGCGGTTAAATCCATCGCGAATAGCTCAAGAATCTTCCTGAATCTCTGCTCATCAAGTTTGGAGTGTTTATAGTATTTATTTTTTACGGCGTACATGTGACCCCCTATCAACCCTGTACTCGAGCGGAGCATAAGTTCCCGCCCAGACTTACTTCTCAGTGCAGTTAGAGTTTATGCAACTTCACAATTCGGGCTTGTGAATCAGATCACATACATTGGAGGCTAAAACAACATCATTTCGTCTTGCTAAATGAATGATTCATAAACGAAACAACAAGTATATAATCTTATATAGTGGTAAGCAGATTCACCCTACTCCGACGAGAACTTCTATGTCACAGGCCCTTTTCAGTGAACCCCAACAACCCATGTCAGAACCCACACGGGCAACTCTGATCAATGAGTTTTTGAAAATACTGCCTGACGAGTCAGTGCTCAGGGACGATGAAGATTTACTGCCTTATGAGTCAGACGGACTGTCGGTGTATCAACAGAAACCCCCTATCGTGGTTCTGCCGGACTCCATTGAGCAAGTGCAATCCATTTTAAAAACATGTAGCCGACTAAAGGTCCCGGTAGTTGCCAGAGGAGCCGGCACTGGCTTGTCCGGTGGCGCTTTACCGCTGGCGGACGGCATTGTGCTGGGCATGGCCAAGTTCAATAGCATTGTGAATATCGACCCGGATGCACGCACCGCCATCGTGCAACCGGGTGTGCGCAATCTTGCCATTTCCGAAGCGGCGTCTGACTTCAACTTATACTATGCGCCAGACCCTTCCTCACAAATCGCCTGCACCATTGGCGGCAACGTAGCCGAAAACTCAGGTGGCGTACACTGTCTAAAATACGGATTGACTGTTCATAATGTATTGCAGGTTACAGCGGTCACCATTGACGGAGACCTGATCACATTTGGAAGTAATGCACCAGACACACCGGGATACGATCTGCTTGGCGTGTTGCATGGCTCTGAAGGAATGCTTGCGGTAACCGTGGAAATCACGGTGAAGCTCCTGCCAAAACCAGCGTCCACCAAACTGCTAATGGCCGCCTTCGACAGCGTAGACAAAGCCGGAGATGCAGTGGCAGCCATTATCGGTAGCGGCATCATACCCGCGGGGCTGGAAATGATGGACAACCCTGCCATTATCGCTGCCGAGGCGTTTGCCAAATGCGGCTACCCCACCGATGCACAAGCGCTTTTCCTTTGTGAACTTGACGGGTCGGAAGAAGAAGTGACTGATCAAATACAAAAAGTCGAAGCAATCATCCGCGAAAACCAGGTAACAACCCTTCACCTGGCACGCGATGAAAACGAACGTATGTTGCTATGGAAAGGCCGAAAATCAGCATTTCCAGCGGTGGGCAGACTATCTCCAGATTACTACTGCATCGATGGCACAATACCCCGCCGACACCTGTCGACCGTTTTACAAAAAATGAATGAATGGTCTGAAGAGTACAAACTGAGAATTGCCAATGTATTTCACGCCGGTGATGGCAACCTTCACCCACTGATACTGTTTGATGCGAACATAGAAGGCGAGTTGGAGCGCACCGAAGAACTCGGTGGTAAAATCCTTGAATTGTGCGTTGAAGTCGGAGGCACTATCACAGGTGAACATGGCGTGGGCATGGAAAAAATTAATCAAATGTGTGTTCAGTTTGGAAGCAATGAAATCACACAGTTCCATGCGTTAAAAAATGCCTTCGACCCGGAAGCGCTGCTTAATCCCGGTAAAGCAATTCCCACCCTGAACCGCTGTGCGGAATTTGGTGCACTGCACGTACATCATGGCGAAGTGCCACACCCGGAACTCGAGCGATTCTAGATGAACGTAAGTAAAGATATTGATCAGTCAAGCCACCTGCAAGACCAGGTAAGCATCGCGCTTGAACAAAAAAAGCCACTCAATATTTGTGGCAGTGGCAGTAAGAATTTTTATGGCACTCCGTCCACCGATACTGCACTCAACGTGGCAGAGCACACGGGTATCATTAGTTACGAACCCACAGAGCTGGTGGTCACAGCCCGGTGTGGAACCACACTTGAATCACTGAATAAAACCCTGTCAGACAACGGACAGATGTTGCCTTTCGAGCCACCCGCATTTGCACCCGGAGCAACATTAGGTGGTACGACCGCCTGTGCTCTTTCCGGACCTGCACGCCCCTACCGCGGGGCCATCAGAGACTATGTGCTTGGGTGCACCGTTATTAACGGCAAAGCACAGTCCATGAGATTTGGAGGCGAGGTAATGAAAAATGTAGCCGGATATGATGTCACCAGACTCATGACCGGGGCGATGGGCACACTTGGCGTCCTGCTCGATACATCGCTCAAAGTTCTGCCTCTGCCCGAACACGAGCTGACACTTCAATTCGAAACCGATGTGCAACCTGCAATCGAAAAGATGCAAACACTTGCCGGTCAGTCTCTTCCAGTTACAGCTTCGGCTTATCATGATCATAAAATGTTCATCAGGCTATCCGGACCGGAGAGTGCCGTAGTTGCCGCTGCTGAAAAGCTTGGCGGTGAGAAGCTGCGTGACAATAGTTTCTGGACAGGTTTGCGCGAGCAACAAATTGATTTTTTTAGCAACACACTGCCCTTGTGGCGCATTAGCGTACCGCCACTGACACCGGAACTGAATCTATCCGGTGAATGTCTTTATGACTGGGCGGGTATGCAACGATGGCTGTTTAGCACAGACGATGCTCAAACAATCAGGGCATCCGTGGAAGAACACGGTGGGCACGCCCAGCTTTTTAAAGCGGACGATGCCGTAAAAGCAAACACCGACATTTTTCATCGACCACAAAACGCCATCATGCAGCTGCATAAAAGAATTAAACACGAATTCGACCCACACGGATTGTTTAACCCTCAGCGGATGTATCCTGAGATTTAACCTGGTCCGTTATACAAGACCGATTCGTCCCCCGATGCAACCGACTTAGAGCCAGATCATGCAAACCTCACTTTTGGAAAAGTACAAAGCCACAGAACTGGGCGCAAAAGCGGAAAACATTTTACGGAAATGCGTGCACTGCGGATTTTGTCTGGCAACATGCCCCACCTATGAATTGCTGGGTAATGAATTAGATAGCCCGCGTGGTCGTATCTATCAGATCAAACAGGTACTGGAAGGCGTTGAACCCACTAAAAATACACAGTTGCATCTGGACAGATGTCTAACCTGCCGAAACTGCGAAACTACCTGCCCAAGCGGAGTTGAGTACGGGCATCTGGTTGATGCCGGCCGGGCCATTGTCGAAGAAAATGTGCCTCGCAGTTTTGCACAACGTAGTCTGCGTAAAACCATGCGGACATTTTTACCCTACAGCAAACGAATTGGGCCGTTGATTAAGCTCGGGCAAATGTTTTCAGGCGTTCTGCCAAAATCACTTAGTAGTCATATCCCGCCTCGTCAGTCTGCCGGGGACTGGCCTGCAGCAAACCACCAGCGTCGTATGCTGATACTGGACGGTTGCGTACAGCCTTCTATGGCACCTGCAATTAACGCATCCACCGCACGAGTTCTCGACTGTCTGAGTATCAGCCTGATCAAAGCACCTGAAGCAGGATGTTGTGGTGCGCTCAGCTTTCACCTGAATGCACAGCTTGAGGGTCAAAACTTTGCAAAACAGAACATTGATGCCTGGTGGCCAGAGATCGAAGCCGGGGCAGAAGCAATAGTAATGACCGCAAGTGGCTGTGGTGTGTTTGTTAAAGACTATGCAGACCTATTGAAAGATGATCCCGATTACGCAGAGAAAGCAAAGAAAGTCAGCGAGCTTTGTAAAGACATCAGTGAAGTGATTGCCAATGAAGAAGAAAGCAACCCGCTGATCAAAAAGCTAAAGCTGGAACAAAAAGATTCACTGGCATTCCATCCACCGTGCACTTTGCAGCACGGACAAAAACAACTCGGCACCACAGAAGCCCTGCTTCAACGCCTGGGGTTTAACCTTGTGCCGGTAAAGGACGCACACTTTTGTTGCGGTTCCGCCGGAACTTATTCGATAACACAGAAGAGCCTGTCGCAGAAATTATTGAGCCGTAAAATTTCTACTCTACTGAAAAATAAACCCAACAAGATTGCCACAGCAAATATCGGTTGTCTGCTGCACTTACAATCAGCCGCCGGAGACACCCCGGTAGTGCACTGGGTGCAACTGCTCGATGAATCACTATCAAAAACCAGTCACTGATCTAAAAACAACTGCGATCAGATAACACGAAAAAACACCATTATCAGGGCAATGGAGGAACGAATGAATCGACGAGAATTTAACCGAATCTGTGGCTCTATGGTGGCGAGTGCCACCGCAATTGGCAGTACACCAATCGCCTATGCGACAAGCGAAAAAACAAGCTACAACAAGACTCGGCTGTTCGGTGAGAATAAAACACCGCTTTCACCGGAGTCATTGCAAATCGGGGAACCGTATTTGTTTTTTTATCCCTTTATTTCTACACCCTGTTTTCTCATCAATCTTGGATCGCCCACAGAATCGACAGATAGTAATCTGAATGATGCCGATGGCAACAGCTATGAATGGAAGGGAGGAGTTGGACCCGATAAGTCTATCGTGGCCTACTCTGCGATATGTACCCACAAGATGAGTCATCCCGCGCGGGAGATTTCATTCATCAACTATCGCCATGAAAAAACATCGTACGTAAGCCTGGAGGGCAAAGGCCAGGAGCGCTCACAAGTTATCTCATGTTGCTCTGAGAGAAGCGTGTATGACCCTAAAGACGGCGCAAGGATACTCGCGGGCCCTGCATCACAGCCTCTTGCTGCGATTGAACTCGAATACGATGAATCCACAAATGCACTTTATGCCGCCGGAAGCTATGGTGGCGACATGTATGACAAATTCTTCGACAAGTTCGGATTTCGTGCAGCCATAGAACATAAAGTAAATGACCCTCGAAAACTGGTTGGCAGTACTTCCATCACTCGCAAAGTAACAGACTACAGTCGCCAGGTAATAAAATGCTGATTACGCTACGCAGCAGCTAAGCCAATGACATAATGCTTGTCATCGTATGGGTATTGAAATCGCGTTCTACTACAGTTATCGAACTGCTCGATCAGGCTGCTCTTCGAAAGATGTGTCCAGTCCTCACCGGCGAACGCATAGTCTTTACTACCAATACTTTGCCAATCATCAACAATAATTAGTGCCTCATGCGGGAATTTTTCAAGTATAGAATTAATTTCCCGATCAAGCGGCACCTGCTCGGCAGAGGTAGGCGTCGGTGATCCAATATCACCGAGGTGTGACGTTTCCGTCGGGAAGCCGGTAAATAGCGAACCTTCCCAATCAACACTGCTATCACCACTCCAGTGGGCGTCAAGAAAGAACACTGTAGGGGTTTCGATTGATCCAACCAGCCGATCTACCTCCACTCCGGAATCGCCATGAATGAACTTAACATTCGGATACTTTGAGTTCAGCCGCTCGGCGTTGCGATGAAGCTTTTCGTCTAATTCGATCGTATAGACCGACTCAAACAAACGTGAGGCATGGATCGCCGTGTGTCCGTACAACGTTCCTGTTTCCACAAGACAATTGAAGTCGACATTCGGGAACGAAACAGTTGTATGAGCAACGATATCAAATAAAAACCCCGGGTACTCAAGCTTGGGCACCAGTGAAAACAACGGCACAAGTTCACCCTCAATGTTTCCGTTGCCTATCACAATACCCGGACCATCCAGCTTAAAGGATACTTTGAAAAAATTCTTAAAGTCCTCGGGCAAATCGTTGAACTGCGCCAACGGTCGGGACAACGTATCGACTTTTTCTGCAATCGAATCAATCCTGACACCCTCGGCGGTTGTCAGAACCAACTCACTTAGAGTGCGGCTGCCATCGGCAAAAACCACATATATCTCAAATTTTTCGCCAGTTTTATCAATCCACGGGGCAGATTCAAAGTGAACCCAGCGCAGGTTTTTATCGACCCGGTTAAAGGCCATTTTAAAGTACGTATCGACCCTGTTATCTTCCATCATTTTCATTGCGCCCGGCCGGGCTCCTAATCTATCAGCCTAATCCCGACAGCAATTACCAGTCCAGAGCTGCCCTAAAAACAGTGGCTCCCGGCCTCGAGAACATTACTGTCAGGTATTTTTTTGACAGCACGGTGATGCCACCCGACCAGCCACTACATTCAGTGGCATTCCAGTTGTGCCAACACTCGCCGACATCGAATACATCACACAATGAAACCCTCTGATGTCTGAATCCGTCAATAATCTGTGGCTGCTGTTCGCCACATTTCTGGTCTTGCTCATGCAAGTCGGCTTTCTGCTTCTGGAAGGGGGACGCGTAAGGTCAAAAAACTCGATAAACGTGGCACAAAAAAACGCCAGTGACCTTGCTGTGTCCTGGGTTTGTTTTATGTTCTTCGGATTCTTCCTGATGTTTGGTGCTGCAGCCCCGCTCACGGAAGCAAAACAGGTGATTGACCGCACCCCTACACCACTCGAATTTTTGTATCAGCTTGCATTTTGTGCGACCGCCGCGAGTATCATTTCCGGCGCTGTGGCTGAGCGCATAACCTTTCGTGGCTACCTGGCTCTTACTGTCGTAATTTCCGGATTGGTGTATCCATTAGTCGGGCGACTGGTGTGGGGTGATTTGTTCAATTCAGAAACTACCGCCTGGCTTGCAGATTTTGGTTTCGTGGACTTTGCGGGTGCAACAGTTGTTCATGGCGTTGGCGCATGGGCCGGGCTTGTAGGTATTCTGATGCTCGGCCCAAGGGCGGGCCGGTTTGACAGCGAAGGCAGACCTCAGCCGTTACCTGCGCACAATTCAGTAATCTCCCTGATGGGCGTGTTGATGTTGCTATTCTGCTGGATGGGATTTAACGGCGGCAGCCTATCGCCATCTGATCCTACCCTTTATCGGGTTCTACTCAACACAATGACAGCCGCTGCTCTCGGATCAATGTCAGGTATGTTGCTTGGCGCATGGCTCGATGACGGAAAGTTCAATCCGGCAAGAATCTGCAATGGCACAATCGGCGGGCTGGTCGCCTGCACCGCAGCTGTTAATATTATGTCAACAGTCGATGCCATCTTTGTAGGTGCACTAGGGGGACTACTTGCCACAGGAAGCAGCGAGCTATTATTGCAAAAAGCAAAAATAGACGATCCGGTTGATGTCGTTGCAACACACGGAATCGCTGGTTTATTCGGCACATTGGTGGTGGCTTTTGTAGGTCCTGTATCGGCATTACCGGCCGGCAGCAGAACTATGCAATTTGTTGTGCAGCTTGGTGGTGCATTAACTGTTTTTTGCATCGTCAGTCTGTGTACCTGGGGCGCACTGACCTGCATTCGTCGAATGACACCACTTCGTGTAAGTGAAGACGACGAGCGACTGGGTCTAAACTACACCGAACACGGTGAATCTATAGGTTCAGGCCGGCTACAACTGGCACTGGAATCACGCCTACAAGACACTGCCGGTTTTGGCAAACACTTTGATGTTGCCAGCAATGACGAAAATATTGAGCTGGCGTCAGCGATGAACAAGCTACTCGACAAACACGAGCAGGCACGCACACAAATCACATTGTCAGAGAAACGTTTTCAACACTTTGCTCAAACAGCGTCTGACTGGTTATGGGAAACTAATCAGAACTTACAATTTACCTACATAAACGCAAATTCGAAATACGTGCCTGACGGACCCTCCCTTCAAACTCCGGATAACAACACACAACGATTCTTCGACCTCCTGGAAGTGGCAGAGCAAGACGTCATTACCGTTAGACGCTGCATTCAGGAACGCCAGCCTACCGGTGTTTTTGAAGCAAGGATGCCAACAATAGAAGGACTGGACAACGCACTCGTCGAAGTACGTGGCGTCCCATACTATTCTGTAGACGGTACGTTCTCGGGCTATCGCGGAACGATCAGCGACATAACTCCACGAAAAGCCGCAGAAAATCGGGCAATTTTCCTGTCTCTTCATGACGAACTCACCGGGCTGCCCAACCGACGAGCGCTCAGCGATCGCTTAGGTGCACTACTTGAAGCTTCAGATCAGAGCGGCTTGACTGCAGTAATCGCAGGAGTCGATCTTGACGGGTTCAAGGGGATCAACGACAGCTACGGACACGCAGCTGGAGACGCGCTACTGAAGCTAGTCGCCCAAAGACTGGAAGAAGGCCGCCGCCCTGACGATCTGGTTTTTCGAACCGGAGGCGATGAGTTCGTTATTGTACTCACCGGCTTTGCACCGGAAACTGCACAAGCCAATGCAGAGTCCATCTGCACACGTATTATTGAGCACTTGAGTCACGAATATATTCTGGATACAAATCGCGTAACCATTGGTGCAAGCATCGGTATTGCCTTGTACCCACAACATAGCGTCGGGTCAGACAACCTGGCACGGCTGGCAGATTTAGCATTATACGCCGCAAAATCACAAGGCAAAGCCAGAGTGGTAACGTTCGAACCACAAATGGATACCGACGCTCAGCATCGGCAGAAACTTGAACACGATCTACGCATAGCGATCACTGAAAAACAATTCTACCTGATGTACCAACCGTTGCTTGCTACCGACTCTGAAACTTTAACGGGCTTTGAAGCACTTATCCGATGGAACCATCCAGAGCGCGGGGAAATACCCCCTGGCAGCTTTATATCGGTCGCGGAGCAACTACACCTGATGGATGAAATAGGTAAGTTCGTTCTGGAAGAAGCTTGCAGCTTTGCAGCGCAATGGGAGTATAATCCGACGCTACCACCACCGTGTATTGCGGTAAATGTTTCGCCAGATCAGTTACGGAAACCTGGTTTCTGTACCCTTGTAAAAAATATCCTTCAAGACACCGGACTGCCCGCTGACAGACTGGAGCTTGAAATTACCGAAGACGTTCTGGTTCATGACTTTGACGCCGTGAAGGGAATACTGCTTGAACTCAGGGACACTGGTGTTTCAATTGCTGTAGATGATTTTGGCAGCGGCCAAACGTCGTTGCGTTATCTAAACAACTTTCCAATATCCAAACTGAAGATTGATCGCTCCTTTGTCCGCCATCTGTGTGCAGATAACAAAGCCGCTGAAATCACGCGATCAATTGTCGATCTGGGAAGAAAGCTCGGTGTATCAGTTCTGGCCGAAGGTGTTGAGGAACAGGATCAACTGAACATGCTTAAGGGCTGGGATTGCGATCAGGTGCAAGGGTTTTTATTTTCAAAACCGGTAGATCGAGACTCGGTGCTTGAATTTCTGAGCAACAACCCGAACCCTGTCAAGAAAGCGGTGGGGGAATAACTCCAACGGTTTGTACCTCACGCATGCCACTGTCGTTAGCCACTGCTATTGGTCTAGTATTTAAGGCTTTTTAGAGTCCCGCTTCCATTACAACTTCTTTTATCAGGACAGCTGCAGGAACCTCTTTGCAGCCATCCGCATTTTGACCACACCACAAGGGTGAAAAATCACTGGATCCTGCTGCCTCGGCTTTTTTACGGATCTCGGTTGCAGCGACTGCCGCTAACGGAAAGTCCTGAACCTCCGTGCTGATCGGACCAACCTCACGCACTGCTCTGTTCACAAGACTTCTGGCCGGTCGACCACTGAACACGTTAGTGATTGCCGTTGGCCTGGTACGATGCTCCTGAATAGCTGCCCGGTGAAACGAACTGGTGAGCGTTTCTTCACACAATAGAAATGCCGTCCCCATTTGTACTGCAGTTGCTCCCAAACCAAGTGCCGCGTTTACGCCACCACCACTACTTATTCCACCCGCTGCAACGACGGGCAGATCAACAGCCTTTACTACTTGAGGTAACAAAGCAAGAGTGCCCACCTGAGTGCTTAAGTCATCGCTTAAAAACATTCCACGATGCCCACCGGCCTCGAGTCCTTGCGCAATAATTCCGTCTGCACCATTCGCCTGAAGCCAAAGAGCTTCGTCTACCGTTGTCGCCGATGATAGAACCGTCGCCCCCCATGACTTTACTCTTGCCAGCAAGCCAGCCTCGGGCAACCCGAAATGAAAACTGACAATCGCAGGCTTAAACGGTTCTATGGCATCAGCCGATTGGTGGCTGAACGGAAGTCTGCTACTGCCAGTGGGGATATCTTTTTCAACCACACCGAATTGATCAAACCACGGGGCAAGCTGCGCCCGCCACTTCTGCTCTTTAGCCTGATCGTATTCAGTTTCCTGGTGACAGAAAAAATTTACATTAAAGGGTTGGCTGGTTGATGAAGTGATCTTCTTGAGTTCATCGGTAATTTGATCACCGTTTAACATGGCGCAAGGCAATGAGCCGATTCCACCCGCTTCGCAAACAGCAACCGCAAGTTCACTACCCTGAACACCAGCCATCGGTGCTTGAATTATCGGAAACTCTGACGGTAAGAATGTCGTACTGGATTGGATATCTCGATGCATCGGGTTCTCGTATAGCTTTGTAATGTGAACGCACTACAAACACTGATTTCTCTTCAACCTAAATGACACGAAGTTTACAGTGCAACATTACCTATCGCACGAAGTCCTATTCATTCTTGGCATGCCATCAGGCATTAATCAGGCAGGCAATGGCGCGTCCGGATCAAGCAAACCCTCGCTCTGTAAATCTGACCATAAAGACGCTGGAATTTCGGTGTTAAACCAAGAGGCCACCTGCTGCATTTCTGCTCTGGACCGCGGTCCGGGAATGACGCTGGCGACTAACGGGCTCCCCAGGGGATATTGAAGCGCTGCTGCTGCCAGATCAACATTATGTGCCTTGCAAACTCTGGTCAGGTTCTGCACCTTGCTTACTACATCCTGCGGCGCTTTTGCATAGTTCCAGGTATCACCACCAACCAACACTCCTGAATTAAATGGCCCACCCAGTATTATGCCCGTGCCGGCTTTCTCACAAGCGGGCAGTAGATCGTGAATTGGTTGTTGTTCAAGCAGCGTATACCGACCGGCCAGCAGGAACGCATCCCAGTGCCCGTGCTGCATCGCTTCAATACACACTTCGCGCTCGTTGACACCAAGTCCTATCGCTTTTATGTCACCAGAGCGCCGAAGTTCATCGAGCGCTTTGTACCCGCCCGACATAGCGTCTGCAAACAGACTTTTATTCAGCTCTTCGCCATGTTGCATCGCACCAATATCATGCAGTAACAGAACATCAATACGTGTCAGCCCCATTCTCTGAATGCTGTCCTCATAGGATCGCATCACACCATCATAGGTGTAGTCATAAACAGGATTGAAATTGAAACTGCCCGGCCATTCTCCCGCAACAGGCTGCGGAGCTGGCTCTGGCTTCAGCAGACGCCCGGCTTTCGTGGACAATACAATATTATCCTGCCCCCGAATCGCATCACCTACGTAGTGTTCACTGCGACCGAAGCCATAGAAGGGAGCCGTATCGACAAAAGTAATACCCTGCTTAAGGCCTTCGTCTATGGCAGCTCTGTTATTTTCTTCAGTTACTGGCCTGTGATTACCAGCCATCGCCGCACAACCCAAACCCAGCTCACTAAGCTTTAGTGAAGTATTACCGAGCTGACGTAGTTTTAAAGCCGTATTTGCAGCGACCATAAGAGTTTCCCCACACACAAGATTGACAAAATATACGTTCTTGCGCGTGTGAACGCCACTAAAAATCATCTGACCGGGTATTGGCTACCCGGTTCAACTCAGATCATAGCCACCGGAGGTAAACGGCTTTCTGCCGTTTACCTCATTTCCTGCTATTGGCAATCAATCACTAATCGCGTGCCAGTCGCACCGGCCTGAATAGTCACACCGGGTACTGTAAGCAATGAGTCTATGTCGGCAGTAGCGCTACCGGAACCCACAACCAGACCAGTATCCCTGTCCGTTGCTGACCAACTGCATTGATCGCCCGCGTTGACACTGAAACGCTGAGTACGTCTGGG
>JAYJMJ010176775.1:0-15000 GCA_036873875.1 Laminaria ephemera
GCCCCCCCCCCCCACCTACCCCGGTGATGAAAAGTGTCCAGAGAAGAAAAGTATCACGCCCCCACCCCCCCCCTACACCACCCCCTTTGATAAAAAGTGTCGAGAGGATAAACGTATCACGGTCATCGGTGGCTCGGTTCGGGAGCACCATGGCATCCGCCGGTGAAGTCGGAGAACTCACCGAAGCTTCTAGGGACACGCCGGGGCTTTTCGCTGCCCGCGAGAACAGAGGAAAGCAAAAAGCGCCTGCCATGGTACACACGTAACAATGGTACTCGTATGGTTGTGTCATAACCAGGTGATATATTAAAACCTGGTGCGACGTGCGTGTGCTACAGACTATTCAGCAATCTACTGGTAGACGACAAGCGCACCTATAGCTGTTCGTGGCACGCGTTGCGCTTCTGCATATACCAGGCTGGCAGGTAACAACCATACCAGCGTCAGGTACCAGTAAACCAGGTATGCCTGATACCACGCCAACTACAGCAGTATACAACACCTCGTACCAAGTCCAGGATGGATTTCGTGCATGAGAGTGCATTCTACACTATTTGCAGTATAACTTCGGAAATTATTATTTTCCTGCAAATCTCGGCCTGCCTTCCTCATCGCTGGACTTCTTAGTATCATACCTGGTATGATACAACAGGTGTCCTGTACTACAGCGGCAGTCGCACCAATAGGTTAAACCGTAATAATGCTAGTAAACGCCCCGCGACCCTGCCTGAAAACGCCCCTTCCAAATAATTGGGATAAACGCCACAGGGCGGAGCTGGCAAGACATTTGAGCGAGGGGAATGGAGCTGTTTCTGAAGCCGGCAAGGCGGTAGTTCACATAGAAATGTCGACATATGGGCAGGTACATGTGTTGCGCAACAGCAAAACAGATATAATCAGCCCAGGACAGACAACTAACTACACACAACAAATACTTTCAAGACCTTTTGCCTTACAAAAATAATTAAAACCCAGTCACTCGAACGAGTATACCGGTAACACCGTCTTCGGACACAGCCCCCCGTCCCAGCCCGTCCGCCGCTCCACGATTTCCCACGACGCCACCATCGGGGTATCGGAGGCGGGCGTGTATACTCGATCACATTCAGCTTCGTCTTTGTCGAGTAAGAGTGCCCCCCTTTGACCCCACCGAACGCTCCAGGTCAAAGCTCGGAGAGTAAATGCGAAGGAGTGGTCCGCGCTATACCACCGCGCAGCAGGCGCGGGAGCAAGCGCGGGAGCGGGTGCCGGCGTGCCCTTCCTCGGACGCCGCTGCACCAGGACGGCGCAAGCGTTCCCAAGAGTTTGAGTGGCCTTCGGTCGTTCTATTGGTGCTGGGCGCCTTGTCGGTGCTGCTGGATTGCAACATGACCAAGACCTGATGCTGTGCTGTTGCTGAGTGTGTGAGGGGTGCGTGTTTTTTCTGGCCTTTTGTATCGCCCCGGGGGGCGCAAAGGCCAAAAATATTTTCCCAGAAAACGCCCCGGCCACGTAGTGAACGCCCCAGGTTGCTTTTTCAAGTTTGCACAATCGCAACGCCCCGGGGTGCGTTTACTAGAGGTCTATCGCAGTAACAAGAGCCCTTTCGCATCCACGTTTCAAGGGGTCAAACTATTTGGAAGCAGTGCTGGAAAATGTTTGCAAAAGCAAAATCGTTCAATCGTTATCACACTGCTGTTGACCCTGGTGCTAGCTAGTACTAAGGGGAGTCGCCGATCTATAATCGTTCATGAGGACACGTACACATCCCGTAACACGCGCGATCGGAGTATCACACACAGCTTGCAAAGATTAGTTTCGACGAAATCCTCGATCTCACAGCTGTACTGTGTTTTTAATTTTTACAAAAAATGAAATGGGACCCATGAAAAATTTACAAAAAAATAAAAAGAGACCTCAGCTTGGAGATCGAGGATTAATTCGAAACTCATCTTAGCGAGCTGCGTGTGACAAATGTCGCACGCATCACTAACCACCGGCACGTGTACCGCAGGCACACAGCACAACGCGTAGAAGCTGGTATGATCGAAGCACCGTGACCCGCGACAAGTACCTATACATGATAGGGTGACTGTGATATACCAAATGTGGTTGGGTAGGAAAACATTAAAAATAGTATTGAAACCGTCGAACGTCACAACCCAAGGCCAACCCAACTCACGAAAAAATTGGTTAAAACAAAAAATAAAACACCCTTCCTACCCAATCAAGTTTTTATAAAAAAAATAAAAATACACTACAGCTGTGAGATCGAGGATTTCGTCGAAACTCATCTTTGCAAGCTGTGTGTGATACCCCAATCGCGCGTGTTACGGGTTGTCACATATCCTGTTCACACCCTAATATCCTACCGGGTATATACGTAGGCGGGGCAATTTAGCATGACGAAATCAGGATCCCCTGGCCACCTGACCTTATCAACGATTCTTCCCCATCACACGTACAAAAAAATACGTACGAAAAAAAACCGGTACAGATGTACCAGGTATACCGGTACAGAATCGAATTGCCTGCAGGTGTGATAGGTCGTATTTGGTACTGGCATGGTACTTCACGGAATTTCCTGATGCCTGATGCGTTGATGCGGCTGACATATCGACCATTTCTCAACCCCACCGAAAGTCAATAGCTTATCCCCTCCCTTGTCCAGGTGAGCTGGTATCATACATCAGAGACACCAGACTCCCCTGTCCCGGGAGTTCAAGTATACATGAGGCACGAGACCGCTTGGCTTAGTGCCGATGGATTTTTACACCCTCGACGATTACAAAGCAGGACAGGGAAACCATCCGTCGCTTCGCTCCCTCAAATCTCGCTCATTATAAAAAAATTAAAGGAACCTCAGCTGTGAGAACGAGACTTGGCAAGCTACGTCCTTTGAAGGTAGAGAGTGCGGGACGAAGCGAGAGGCTGTTGCCTGATGCTGCTGTCATACCGACGATTTCTCAACCCCATCGGCAGCGAATACAGTGCGGGGCTCCCAACAGTGCCGGTTGAAGAGTGCCACTGGTCTCAATAGTGCCGGTGAAATCGCTTGGCACGACTTCAACATTGCATACAAATATGTAGTAACTTTCTAGAAGTAACCTTAATCCCAGTATAGTGCCAGTGCCCTGAATAGTGCCGGTATATTGGGCTGGCACGTACCGGCACTCTTGAGAGCCACCCTCTTGTAGACAATCCCCTGCAAGTGCGCTCCCCCGTCCCGGGGGCTCATGTATACATGAGACATTGAGACCACTTGGTTTGGTGCCGATGGTTTTTAGACGCTCGACGGGAATAGCTCGGTCGTTTCACTCCTTCGTATTTCGCCCCTCATTCTGAAATCTAACAAGACACCGACCTCACCTGTGAGATCGAGACTTTCGCTGAGGATTGCGAACTTCTCGGCCGCTTCGCCACCTCGGATTTCGCTCGTCATTACAACAACAAAAAGGACACCTCAGCTGAGAGATCGAGACTTGCATCGAAACTCGTCTTTGCAGGCTGCTTTGAAGGCAGAGGGGGACACGACTAAGCGAGAGGGTATCGCCGTGAAGCAAACAACAGCAACGGAAACAGCTCGTACGTCGTGCGCGCAATCGCGCGTAGTGCTATTAATAATGCTGATGCTATTAACCCCTTTGGAACTTTAGAAGAAAACACGTACCGAAAAAAAGTGAGGATTACACCTCCCCTTGCCACAGAGTGGGGGAACCCCCCCCTTGCCCCCAGGAGGGGGATCCCCCCCCTCGCCACCAGGAGGGGGACCCCCCCCCTTGCCACCAGGAGGGGGACCTCGCCCCTTGTTTTCCCCTTGCCACCAGTAAGGGACCTCCCCCCTTGCCACCGAGAGGGGTACCTCCCTCCTTGCCACAAGGTGGGGGACTCCCCGCCCTTGCCACAAGGTGGTGCACTCCCCCCCTTGCCACAAGGTGGGGCACTTCTCCCCCGCTGCCACAAGCTGGGGGGGCAATGATTATTTCATCAGCCTCAAGAAGCAGTCAGGCTGCTCGGCTGCTGGGGAAGTGGGTGCGTGCGAAGTGCAACTAAGGTGTACCACACGCGCGCAGCATGGTGATACTTCTGCTGCGGCTCGCTCTTCCTGGAAGGTTGATCAGACCTCACTTCTCACTTTTTATGTCGATACACTGGGGGTCCCGAAGGGGTGAATATTATTGCCACACAAGCAACCGTACTGCCGCGCCAACCAACGGTACCGCCGTGCTGTTCCCCGCCATACTGCTTTGTTATGAGGTTGTGGACAGTCGGACGAGGAACTCACCCAAATATTCGCAACAATAACGACAATAATGTAATTCACAAGTAGAGTAGTTTGGAGTAGAGGTGGAGTTTGGAGTAGAGGTGGACACCGGATGGAGAAAAAAACGGTAAACCGCGGATTGTGGAAACCCGGCAGGCGTGTGCAATTAGTTGGTTGCCAAAATAACAAATCGGTTTAGGTGATAACATTTTAAGTACCGGTATGTGATTATATTTTACTACTACTCCGTATGCATATTATTGCCCATCTACACTAAAAACGAGCCAGCAGCACTGGCCAACGTGACTATAAACATGACTGCGTGTACGTTGGGCTTACCAACACAACCAAAAACACACGTGGAAGTACACAGCGACGTCCAAAGCGAGGAAAAATCGAAAAATCGCTCCTGGTTTCTATGTTTTGGGGGCTTAACAAATCGCCGGTTGTTCGTTTTTGAGAATAACGCCTCCTATCCGGTTTTCGGTTTTTCGAAAATGCTATCCAGTGTCCACCTCTTCGTAGTTTGGAGCTGTTTTGCTGCGTAACTTGTGCTGGTGACAACTATTTTAACCTCGTTTTTTACGTTGGATTCATCGCAATCTCACTATAACTCCCAATCCGACCTGCATGTAGCGCTGTTGTCGATTTTTGGCTGAGGCTGGCGGGTCTTTCAAGTTACTCACATAAACACCAGTCTGATCTTGAATATAAGGTACTTGGGAGCCTTCTGCTGCAAGCATGTGCTGGTGACAATTTTTTTAACCCCGATTTTTGGTTGGCTTCGTCAGAAACCCACTGAAACTCTCAAATCTGAGCTACATGTAGTACGAAAATGTAGTACGAAAATGGTACGAGGTATGTTTTAAAAATGTAACATGCGCTAGATTCAAAATTGTGTCTGCGCCGTCGGGGGTCCTTTATCCTTCGCTATTTCCGGTAAAAATGCAAACATTACGAATACTCTCGTACACAAATACCTCCAACCAGGGATGTACGATACCCCAAATTTGCGGGGAATGTTAAAAAAAAAAGAAAAAGTTACCGGTAACACAAGAAAATTTGCACATCTACTTTTGTTACCGCTGTTACCGCAATTAGAATGGCTGATTCGCTTACGTGGGTTTCACCACAGGGGATGTGCAAAATGAGAGTTTTTCCAATGTGAACGGAGGCGTTTGCCTTCAAGGGACGCTACGCCACATTTTGTTACCACAAGAAATGTTGTTACCCACCCACCCGCAACTCCAGTTAGCTTTGAGTTACCGTTAGTATGCCGGTAACGTACATCCCTGCTTACAACTGCTTGACATCAGGTATTTTAGGCCCCACCCTGTCCACATCGTCCTTACATTGAACGAAGGGATGTAGACAAAGCAGTAGGCCTTATTATCTGGTCACGCGGGATTTTAGCAAGGGGAGCTCAGACAAAGAGCCTGCGTGTTTGTACCGTGCGCCGATGCCATATACCACTACAGAGGCGGCAGTAGATACACAGTAGTAGACGGCGTAACTCGTTCAGTTTTCTGAATCAGACCACGTTGGACAGCTTAAATGAAAGGCATCGACAAAACAATGCACTTTAGAAGCACCTTTCACGTGGTAGTGATCGCTCCTCTGGCGAGTATTATATACTGCAGTATCGTACTGCTGGATGATATCAGGTACTTACTGTACATACAGCTACGAGCAGTAGCAAACACCTGTTGGTGCTGCTGCGTGTCGGGAGTCGGAAGTCGGCACCGCTGTGAAGATGTTCTGGTTTACCATGGTACACTCTACAGGTGGCCATTCTCAACAGTCGAACAATCAAACAATTAAGAAAATATGACAAGGCCTCAGGGCCTGTCAGGGAGTGAATGTATATACGTACATACGTACAAAAACATTGGAAAACGCCTGCTGACGTCGTAACAAGAACAATATTTACGGAGCGTCCGAACGAGAGTCAGCAAAGCAAGACTAGGGCTGCTGTGCGTTGGCTGGACTCCACAGCTATTACCATGGTATTAGTTCAAAAATTAGAAAAAAGCCTGCTTGACGTCGTATCAAAAATATTTACGGAGCGTCCGAACAAGAGTCTTTGGTTGTGACTTGGTTGGATTTCACAGCTAGCTATTAGTTGGGTGGCAGAGTAAAAGTCAACTACCTGGTATCAATTACTGACTTACCAGGTACCTGGTATGTTAATATTAACAAACACGACAAGGACGCGCAAGTATATAAATTTTAATTACTGACTTAAGTAACACCACAAGGACGCGCAAGTGAGATGCAAACCCGCAGAACAATGCAAAATTACCGCCCGCAACTAATAAGGGTCATTCCTAACGAACACAAAAAATGTCAGGAGTCGTGACAAAAAATCGTGAAAATTTCACGGATCGTGACATTTGTCAGGAATCCTGATTTAGAATAGATTTGAAATTTTCCATAAAAATTGATGTCAGGATTTTACAAAAGTGGAAGATTGAATGGAGGAGATCTGGTGTTTGTGGAGAGGTACTGAATCGATGGCCGGAAGGGAGAGAGGGGATGGCGAAAAGGGTTTGAGATTTTGGTTGTGGGTCCAGTTGGTTGAAGTAGAGAGACAGGCAGGGAAGTAAGGGTTGAGAGACTAAGGAAGAAGACTCTTATATAGTACGGAACTCTGCGTTGCGGTGTGTGCGACAGGGCTCTGGAACTGGGTGGGAGGTCGG
This sequence comes from Laminaria ephemera, assembly GCA_036873875.1. NCBI lineage: Eukaryota > Phaeophyceae > Laminariales > Laminariaceae > Laminaria > Laminaria ephemera. The sequence continues at coordinate 6,943 of JAYJMJ010176775.1, forward strand.
CGGGTTGAAAGAACCCGCCCGCCCTCCCTGGGGGGTTACGGTAGGTATATTATTATAGTGGAAAGCGGCACTAGTCTATATCGGGTGTGGTTGTATATGCTACACTTGTTAATAATACTTTCCACATTCATGAGCAAAACAAACGTGATTATTTTTTTGAAAACGTGACAATTCAGAATTTCAAAATGTCAGGGATCGTGAATTTTTGTCTAGAAACGTGATTTTTTTGTGTTCGTTAAGAACGACCCTAACTCTAAAATCCCTAGCCAACTATTAACTAGTCGGCGATTTATGGTCAGCCAACTCACCGCCCTGGCAAACAAACCACTGGACGAAGGCTAAAGAGTAGTGGGGCAGGGGGAGCATTGTTAGGGATTCCATTTTCAGAGGGTCAGGGTCTCTATCGCGCGAGTGTCTTCTGTCTACGCTATTTGCTTGCAAGTCATACGTACTGTAATTGTTTGTGCTTTGTTTGTTGTTTTGCCATACCTGGTACAGCAGTATGGCCATGGAATTAATTGTTACGCCCGCGTTTAGTTAGGAGTGAGATACAGGGGCGGTTGCGCCATCATAGTGGCCGAAAACCTTATACCAGGTATTAATCAGCTGGTATTAATCGTGAAAAAGTTAATTAACCTGGTACTAATGGTGAAAATGGAGAGACCTCCGCTGCCGTAGGTTGGGTCGCTGCTGCATATGCATGCTGCTGTCCGTATGACATCAAGTGCCCCTGGCACAGCAACTGCAGTAGTATCGATACTGTACACTGCTGTTTAACGGTCTCCAAATGTTAATATAGTCTACAGCAGGTTCGTAACTCGTTCTATTTACATCAACACCAACGCTACCATCAATAGTTCCAACATGATGAGGCGCGGAAGGGCGAGGAAAAGGAGAAACAGGTCACAAAAAAAATCCCCCATATCCAGGCCCGAATTTTAGCATACTGTACTTCGAATTCGAAGTACCTACCCAAACTGCAGCGGTAGTAAATGTGAAAGCAGACACACAGACACGACATCGTTAGAAAAACAGAACGATTGAACCTGTGAGCGAGAGGAAGCGAACACTTTTTATGTCTTTCTGTGGGCGAGAATGACGACTTACGATACGGATACAGCAGCGTACAGCGTACAGGACCTCTGCAAATAACACAACCATAGAGAACGCACTAACTGATACCTGGTACGTGCTATCAAAATACTCTTGTTGCTGTACCGAGTTCCACGACGACTAAAGACTGCCTCCTCGTGCTGCTACTGCCGCTACTGCTACTGCTGCTGCTGCTGCTGCTGCCGCTGCTGCTTTATTACCCTTTCGGAACTTCGAGGAGGGAAACTATCGAAAAAAAATGACGATTACAACACACACACGAAGCAATCGGAGCTGTCTCCGAGCCAGAACTGCAATGCAGGGAGCTTCAAGACACGCGTGCAGCATGACACATACTCGTACTGCTGCACGCTGTCCGTAATTAGACGCTTGACTGACTAGACGGCGCTCGTCGCTTTTTGGAGTCGATATACTGCTGTGCATGGGATCTCGTGGGCATCCGTAGCGTATTTCCCAGCTTGGGCGGGTACAACTGGCCGAAATTTGACGAGTGAAAACTATAGCTCCGGGTATTCGCCAGTACCGGAGCGTTTCAAGGGAGGGGAGGGCAACTTTTAAAGAAGTCAAGGTCTTGCGTAATGCCTAATACTTTCGTATTCGTGCTCGCAACTTGGGGTACGGCAGTATACTGACCGGTCGCACCTGAGAGTATAGTTCTTGGAGACGTCATAGAACTTTTACTGCTCTTTCATTCAGATCATACCTCACTCGTACTCTACAACTCGATTTGTATATATATCCATTGCACGCATGAAGTTTATCAGCAAAGCCTGATAAAAATACTCTCATCGTGCAAGGGGCGTGATCTCATTTCAGTCCATTGATTATCCGGTATTAAACACACAAAAAATACAAAAAGCGCTCGTTGGTACTTACTCAATACCAGTACTCGTAACCAACTATGGGTGGAAAACATAAGGACCGTGTGATAGTCCTCTTAATGGTAAAACGGTCTCTATGATTTCGCCCAAAAAAACAATATGCCGTTGCGCTATAGGCGGAAATATAAGGACCGTTTGATCTTGTCATTAATATTCGCACAGTTTCTATATTTCCGGCCAAAACCACACTCCGTGTAAATAAACGCACCAGAGGTAGGATACAAGCTGGGTTCACAGCAGTAGCAACCACCCCGCCCACCCCCACCACCACACACATTGCAGAAAATTGGCAACCTAGGCCATGCTTCTACCTTCAACAAGGTTGCATCACACAAGCTTGTTGCATTGCTTACCGACGGCGCGGGAGTAGCCATTGCTTAGCTTCTCCTCCGAAAGGCTGCTGCTGATTTTTCTGGCCTGGCCCAAAAGCCGCCGCGATATAGCGTCGCCGAAATGCAAAAAAACAGAGCGCCGCCTTTCGTTTGTTTGAGAGTAGTATATACGTACGCACGGCCCAGGGAGGGGGGGGGTGTTACGGGGGGAGGGGCGGGGGTCCCGGGGTCCCCCACTTTATATATCAAGGGGGGTGCCTACAATCTTTCCACGGGGTAGTTTTTTTTTTACGTACCCACCACTATTGTTATTTGTTTTAATCCGCCGCCTTCCGCAGTCCTCCCACGGGGTATTTTGTTGTTTACATGCCCACCACTATTGTTATTTTTATTTTTTCCGCCACCCCCCGCGGTCTTTCCACGGGGCCTAGATTCCGCTGGAGCCCGTGAACCTCTTGCTGAACACGGCTACTATAGATTAAAAGTTACGTTACCTACCCACCACTATTCCTATTCTATGTTTTCATACCCACCACTATCGTCAAAAATAAACATAACCACCACTATTGTTATTTTTTTTTAATTCGCCGCCCCCCGCAGTCCTTCCACGGGGCCCAGATTCCGCTGGAGCCTATGTACCTCCTGCTGAATACGGCTGTTTCGGCCACCTGGGGGTTTCCAATCTGCTCCGCAAGCTGCGACTGCGACTGCTTTGACGCCAGCGACCCTAAGTGCGAGTGTGCTGTGGACCCTGGGTTCCCGGACGTGTTGCCGGCGGAGTTCATATTTGACTCGGTGAGAGCTCGACGGATGGATATTACCTACGGATGTAGAGTGGTACTGATTTCGGTATCGACGAGTGTATAATACCGATTGCGGTACCGGTATAGTACCGATTGCGATCTCAACGGATGTATCATACCGACGGATGCGCAGTACCGATTGCGGTATCAATCGCAGATGAATAATACCGGTCGCCCCGGTGGTCAAGTGGTTAACCTCTAATACTGCTTAGGCTGGAGTCAGGGGTTCGAATCTCGGTATGGAGAGTTTTATTTCTAGAGACACCAACTGCCGAGAGCGCTTTATAGAATGGGTAAGCACAAATCGACGCGAGTCGACAAGGGAAGAAAGTGCTGAATTCTTCTCGCGATAAAAATTGAGGCGCGTACCGTAGTGGGGAGGGGGGAGAAGAGCCTGCTTAGTGACCCCGGATCTGAGTTAAGACTAGGGAGGGAGAAGGAGAAAGAAAAAGTGCGAAGATAATAAATGGGATGAGCAAAAAAATAATAATAATAAAAATACCGAGGGATGTACAGCAGTATCGATTGCGATATCGACCCATGTACCGACGAATATAGTGATGGATGTTTAGTGCCGATTGCGACACCGACGCATGTATCGGCGCATGTACCGACGGGTGTATTTTACCGATTGCGGTATCAATGGATGTATGCTGCCGACGGATGTACCGACGGATGTGCAGAACCGAATACGGTATCGACGCATGTATAATACCGACGGGTGTACCGACGGATGTACAATACCGATTGCGAATGTATCGATGAATTGATTGTGCTGTTGCTGCTGTTGTCTTGTTTTTCTCTCGTTATTATTTATTATTGTTATGTTTGACATCTGACAATGTACAGCGTGAGCTTCAATGTCAATCACTCGTAAACTTTCCCAGAAAGTAGAAAAAATCCACGGACTTCTTTTGTTTTTCCACCCTGCTGTTTGCTTGAAGGTGCGAGTCTATCTGGCGAAGAACGACAGCTCACGCACGGTCGGCTGCGACACCAACGAGTACCCCACAAGAGACTCAATCGCTTTGTTTGCTATTTTGTGATACCGTTTTTGTTTTTTCTTGTTCTTATTCTTATTTTGTATCGTGGTTCTTATTCTTATTTTTTACTATGATGCTTGGTTGAAGGTGAGAGTGTATCAGGCGAAGAACGACAGCTCCCACACGGTCGGCTGCGACACCAAGGACTACCCCACAAGGGACTTCATCAAGGCCCACGAGCACCGATACATGGACCCGGACACGGAGCACGCCATGCTGCCGGTGGAAAGGGGGGGTGGGAGTTGCAGGTAGGTTACGGCCGTTACTTGCACACCCATGTTATGGTGTCTGAATAGCTTGTTCCGGTACATTTTTTTAAAGTACAGTAGTGGTCCCTCTATAGTGCCGGTATGTGCCATCCGGAAATACCGGCACTATAACGGCAACCGGCACTACTCCGCATACTGCCACTACTGGTTGTTCCCATCTGTGCCAAGCGATTTCACAGGCACTATAGCGGGCAACCGGCGCTACTCAACCGGCACTATAGAGGAACCTCTGCTGTGCCAACCGCCCCTCCCTGTGCATGCCTCCTGTGTGTGCAAAACTAAAGGACGAGGGAAGACTGTAACGGTGAAGAGTGCTACCGAGGCAAAGAGTGCAAGTGCGGGGAGAAATGGACGGGACCTCGTTGCCGCGCAGCCGCGGCAGGCGATGATGCGGAGGTGAGATATTGTTGACAGTACAGTAGCGGTCCTATACAGCGCCGGTATGTGCCAGCGAAATGCCGGCACTATAGCAGCAACCGGCGCTACTCCGCATACTGCCACTACTGGTCGTTCCCGTCTATTCCAAGCGATTTCACAGGCACTATGGCGGGCAGCCGGCCCAACTCAACCGGCGCTATAGAGAGACCACTAGTGTATGATAGTATAGCTGTCGCTAGGAACTCTCGCACCAGGATATTTGTAACCGTCGTCAACGTGCGGGCGTTGGTTGGAGAATGTGAAGGGTGGTTGATCTCGGTCGGCGGTCGTAGAAGCGTGAACGTAGAATCGGGACAAGAACATCGACAGTACCATCACCACCACTACCAACACCACCTCCACCATCACCGCCGCCGCTGCCACCATTACCACCACCACTATCACTAACACCGCCACCACTGCCGTCACCACTACCGTTATCATAACCACCCCCTCGCCCTCCCCGCCCGTCCCCCCTCCCCCCTTCTCCAACCCCCCGCCCACTGCCATCGCCCGCTTCGCCTCTTCCATAACGAAAACCAAAAAATACTACACCAAACAGGCTCGAGAAGGTTGGAAGCTGTGGCCCGTATCGCCCCCTCTGGTTCCACACTTGCTGTCTGGAATTATGGCGATCCTATTTGTAGTCACCTTCTGTGTCGCGACGCGGATCGCGCGTTACCGCCGCCTCGGCAAGCGCAGCCTCTACGCGAGATTGGACGAGTCAGGCGTCACCATCCCCCCCCCCGCGGTAGTGCCCTACGTGCGTTGAAACCGCGAGGGATTGTGGACAAATCGGTCATCACCCCCCCCCCTAGTAATGATCCCATTGCGCTGAAACCCCGGGGGATTAAGGAAAAAACGAGCGTCACCATCTCCCCCCCCCCCCTCCCCGGCATTAACTTCCTTGTGTTGAAACCCGAGAAGCTTGAGCAAGTCGGGCGTCGCCCCCCCGCCCTCCTCGGACGATACCTTCCTTGTGTTGAAACCCCGGGGAATCGGCCAAGTCGGGCATCACCACCCCCTTCGCCGCGGAGATGCTCTCCGTTCGTTGAAAAATCAGGGGCTTGGACAACCGGTGGTCACCCCCTCCCCTCCCCCCCCCACGTCGACGATGCCCTCCTGGCGTTGAAACCCCGGGAGCTTGGAGAAATCGGTGGTACATACACACACCGGCGATGCCTTCCTTGCGTGGAGACAAGTCGTGTAGTTGCGGTAATGAATCTATTGAGGTATTTGTTTTTGTTGGTGAGAAACGTACGTAAAGGCAGCTTTTTCACACCAGTAACAAGTTGATGTTCTCCGGAGGTGGCGTTACTCGTAAAATAACAGGACGACCGGTTTAACGCGTTAATCTTTTTCGTTTTGCGGCGAGGAACGCTTACGATATCTCCAGGGATTTAATGTGCAAACCGCTCTGTATGGAAAAGCAGCCGTTTCATCAATGAGTGGGTTAGTACAAACGTGCGGGAATTAGTATTTGTAGGCGTTTTTGCTTGGGGGGGGAGGGGGGGAGGGGGTGTTGTGTGTGTTGTGCCCTGTCCTGAGAGGTAAGCAGCAGTGTTTGTCTGTTATTTGGCCTCTTGCCGGAAAACTGCTGCACGGTGGTGCTGCTGCACAGTGCCCTCGAAGAAGGGTTTGGTTTGTGTAGTTGAGCGATGCAATAATCGTCGTCCGTTTTGAGCGATAATAGCGATAGTAGTATCGTCGTTTTGTGTAGTTGAGCGAGATGATCATCGTCGTTGTTCAGCGACAATGTTATCGTAATTGTTCAGCGATAATTCTGCCGTGTATGCTGTGCGATATACCAGGTAGTCATCGTCGCTGTTCGGCGACAATGGTACCGTAGTTGTTCAGCGACAATTAATTGTATCATCGTGATTGTTTTGAGCGATGTTACGATAATTATGGAGGACCATACTGCAGTAATCAGGACCCACGCTATACACAAAAACCTATATATTCTACTTTTTTTACTAACCATATTTGGTCCTGATTACTACAGTATGGTCCTCCGTAATAGCGTTTTTTTATGGAGTTGAGCGGTATCCTCGTGCCCTTTAGCACTCTTACCACGTTTTGGGCACAAACATTTTGGAACCAGTGGGGATACTATTTTTGCAGTTAAAAAACGGTATCATGCTACGGTAGCGGTGCGCCGTTTTTTTTTTTGAGGCTCCTCGCTTGAGGAGCTCTGAAACTCACCCACAAACCAATTTTGAGTAAAAACTGAAAGTGCAACCAGATCAAAAGTCCCATTAGGTATACAAAAAATTCAGATTGAAAAACATGAACGACATTCCGACGATTTTGGGTTAAGGAGCCCCGTCATTGTCATTCAGAAACAAAAAAAAAGCCAAAAAACAAGTGCTACCTCTAATGTAGCATGCGTGTTGTTGAGCGATAATAATGCCGTGGTTGTTGCAGCCATCTTTGTGCAGTGGATACCCCGATTTAAGAGCGCCCGAAACAGGCGCTCTTAACTACACATTGCTCTTATCTGTAGCGGGCAATGTATGGTTTTTAATATAGCGGGACATGCCGATTTGACCGCTCTTAAGTCCCCAAAGCTCTTTTGCTACGGTAGAGGTACGCCATTTTGTTTTTGAGGCTCCTCGCTTGAGGAGCTCTGAAACTCTCACCCACAAACTGATTTTGAGAAGATTGAAAGTGCGAAACCCGATAAAACAAACCTATTATGGCCTAGGTATACAAAACAATAATATTGTAAAACAAGAATGACATTCCGACGATTTTGGGTTACGGAGCCCCGTCATTGTCATTCACAAAATTCAGAAACAAAAAACGCCGAAAAAGTGCTACCTCCTTCGTAGCACGCGTGTTGTTGAGCGATAATAATGCCGTGGTTGTTGCAGCGATATTTGTGCAGTGGGTACCCCGATTTAAGAGCGCCCGAAACAGGCGCTCTTAACTACAGATTGCTCTTATCTGTAGCGGGCAATGTATGGTTTTTAGTATAGCGGGACATGCCGATTTGACCGCTCTTAAGTCCCCAATGCTCTTATCTCGGGCGCTCTTAAATCGGGGTACCCGCTGTGGTGGGTGCTCAGCGATGTTACAATGATACCGTTTTTGTTCGTCGATAGTATTGTCGTGGGTGTTCAGCGATGGTTGTTGCAATTGTTGGGCGACATTATCCACAATGATGATTGTGATTGAGTGGTTGGTGTCGCGCATCA
>JAYJMJ010176882.1:4669-16630 GCA_036873875.1 Laminaria ephemera
CCCCCCCCCCCCCCCCCCCGAGTGCATACTCGTACTCGTAGGGGCTTCTTCTTGTCCTAAAAATTGTTTTGCGGAAAGCACAAAGCGTGAGTTAGCAATATTCGATGAAATTTGACGAGCGTTCGGAATGCGTGACCCTCTGTGCGATAAAAATAAAGTCACGTATCGGGGGGTAGATGAGACGAAACTTGGGACCACGGCTTGTCCACTAGCCGGGACGTAAAAGTGAGATAAAAACTAGAAAATGCTTTACTTCACGAGAGTACGTATCACATACTTCAAGTAGAAATACAAGATACGCGTACGTAAGATTACCCCAGTATGCAAGAGTAAACTACAGCGTGCCTAAATTAATGGGCTTGGCCCAGTATCTCACACTTTCCGATGCCAAGGATTTTAGTACTGTTCTTGTACAACTGGGGTGCACTGCCGAATCGATGAATACGTATGTACCATGTAATATGTATGGATGCATTTCGACCGAAGCCAGTACGAAGTGTAAATCTACCTTTTACACGGTCCAAGCGCAATCCGTTTACCTCCAATGGTTGTGATGCATCTAGTCAAAACCGCCTCAGAATGGCGAGCTTGATCACTCTGGGCGCCGAAAGGAAACATCCCTCCACTTGATGTCAGCGTGTTCGATACTGATACGACATGATTTTCTGACACACACACGACAGCCCAACGTAAATGCTGTTAGGGTACACCAAATAACATAACAACCGACACCTCACATATTGCAGGGGTGGCATGCAGACGGACGCTTGCCCTACCTTGAGCGCAAATCTCTTCAGACGGTATAGTGCAGTGACGATGCCACCAAGAGGTGTCGATGACTCTTTGCCGACCACTGATGTTCTTACTCTCACTCCTTTCAACTAAGCAGAAGAAAGAGTAGAAACGTCGACCGTGGGCAATCGCAGTATGTATCGCGCCGTACACCCCTTTATCGAGCGGGTTCACCGACGCCAACAAGATATTCGTACAGGTGGCGATGGTATTTCGATTGTATTTCTGAGAAAGGGGGGACAAAAATATTAGCTGTTGTCGGCCCTGTGCGGGGAGAGCGGTGGTGTACCAACATGGTGCGTGCCGCATGAATACTCTCGGTGTTTAAATACATTGGCTTTTTTTTCGCCGTGCCCTGCCATTTAGTATCAGTGAAAGGCAAGAACCAGGTCGGCAAGTGACGTCGCATAACGCGTTTCTTGAGATACAGCCTGGGCGTCTTGACGCCGTTCGCTTATGGAGTACGAGGACAAACCGCTGTTCAGCGGTGATTGCATCCATGTAGTCATGTTATGGGCGCTGGTTCTCGTAACTATTTTCACCCGGATCATCGTGTGTTTGTTAGGTTGCAAAACATGAGTGACTTTGCTTTTTGATAAAATAAGAAACCTTGCATACCAAACGGCTTTGTTTTTACTCTCTCTGTTACGGCTAAAGACCAAGTTTACATGTGCTACTGATGTCAAGTTTAACATGGTGGATATACATTACCCTATACAGAAATCTTTACGAAATCTTTATGGGGACGCTAATACGTATTGCTATCTCGTGTATCGCCTGTTGTGTAGAGAATCTGATGCGTGGATGAGATGTTCGAAGCCTTCATTTGCCTCTCACCTATACGAAACCGTCCAAAACATCTTGTGCAGGACAAACCAGTCCCACCTGACTCTGCCCAGCGGGCGGTCCTACCAGAGGAAAGGTAAAACGACATATATTCCTATGGTTGGCCGTCGAGATGTTTGTCAGACAACAGTGGACACGTCAGACGTCGACACAAGTTGATAGGTGTATGCAGATTTCCGGCGAAAACAACATTTTAACATCAAACATACTTGCTGCGTATAAGTCTGGTATAGCCATGAACAAGCTACAAGCCTTCGCACTTTGGTTCTCACGCCGACGTAACGATGTTATCGCCTAAAGAACAGTTATTGTTTCATGGCACCCCCCTGTCGAGTAGATGTTGTCTTGGACCCGGTAGCGTATCTGATACGACGTAAGGATACACGCAGCGATAGTTCACGATATGCTAACAAAGGGTGCATCGATATCACGTAAAGTGTTTCACGCTTGCAATAGGACACGAAGTTTCGTCACCATCTCTTACGAAAGTGACATTTTGCCATAGGGCAAATGTCCGCCCTCACACAGTACGTTTGGCTGTATTTAGTACACGAGGGGCAATGGGAACCGTTAGCACAAACGGTGTGTTTTGGTGCGGTGATGATAATTGGGTGATTGCTATATAACGGCCCCAAAGTGTTTGTCATATCCCCGGGCTTTCCGGGGTATGTTTCCAGCGGCCGTATTGTTGTAGCTAGTCAGCCTTCAATTCTTCCTTTATTTGTGTTTCGTTCCCTTTTCGCAACTTTGAGTCTGTATTGCGAAGCTGATGATACATTTATTCTACACAACTCAATCATTTGTTGCCAAATGACGATCCCACCGATGGCAGGTGTGCATACGTCTGCAACGGGACTTCCAGATGGGAGTTGTCAGTCGTCTTTGGCGGCAGAACACACTTCGTCGACACGCGCAGTGACGATAATGTGGCTCTTTTTTCACGAACAGTTCCAAAGAGTTGCGACGTTTAATGTCGAGGGAAGTACAACGGCGGTATACTGCAGGAAACACGCTGACGACGTCTTGGTACGTATCCTCGGCAAGCGTTGCCCACATGACTCCTCCACGAGGTACACGAGGTATGACGTCGACGGCGGCAATGCGTTCGCGTACCGCAAGCAACATGCCGACACATATATGGTAGACGTGTTCAAAAATAATTTCTCACGTGACTCTTGCACAGAGTACCCGTGCTTTACTGTCGATACTAACAAAAATGTGGTGTACTGCAAGCAACATGCCGAGGACAACATGGTAAACGTCCGCAGCAAGCGTTGCTTACATTACTCCTGCACGAGGCAATCCGCTTTCAATGTCGATGGAAGTAAAACGGGGGTGTACTGCAGCCAGCATGCCGAGGGCGGCATGGAAGCGTTGCCTACATGACTCCTGCACAAGGCAATCGACATTTAATGTCGATGGAAGTAGAACAGGGGTGTACTCCAAGCAACATGCCGATGACAGCATGGTTGACGTCCACAACGAGTTTTACTTATATGACTTCTTCAGGAGGCAAGCTATAATGTGGAGGGAAGGAAGATGGCCGCGTATTGTAAGTAACATGCCGATGACGGCATGGGAGACGTCTGCAAGAAGTATTGAGCACATGATATCTTTACGAGACGATCGACCTTCAGTATCGATGGAAGCAAAACGGGGGTGTACTGCAGGCAAAATGCCGAGGACGGCATGGTGGACCTCCACCGCAAGCGTTGCTTACTTGGCTCTTGCAACAAGGGATCGACTTTCAGTGTCGATGGAAGCAAAACTGGGGTGTACTGCCGTCAACATGCAGAGGACGGCATGGTGGACGTCTACAACAAGCGTTGCTTACATGACTCGTGCACGATGCACCCTAGCTTTAACGTCCAGGGAAGCAAGACGGTATTATATTGCAAGCAACATGATGAAGACGGCATGGTGAACGTCCACAAGATGCGTTGCCTACACGACTCCTGCACAACGCAATCAACCTTAAATGTCGATTGAAGTACAACGAGGCAGCACTGTAGGTAACATGCCGAGGACGGCATGGTTCACGTCCACAACAAGTGTTGCTTATACGACTTGTGCACGAGGAACCCAAGCCATAACGTGGATGTAAGGAAGTTGGCCGCTTATTGCAAGCAAATTGCCCGTAAAGGCATGGTTGGCGGCTGCCAGAGGCATTACGTACATGAATCCTGCACGAGACGATCGACCTTCAATGTCGATGGGTGCAAAACGGTGGTTTACTGCAGGCAAGATGCCGAGGACGGCGTGGTGAACGTCCACTGCAAGCGTTGCTTTGGTTACTCTTGCACAATAGGATCGACATTCGAAGTCGATGGAAGCAAAACGGTGGTGTACTGCAGGCAACATGCCGAGGACGGCATGGTGAACGTCCACCGCAAGCGTTGCTTACATAACTCTTGCACAACGGGATCGACTTTCAATGTCGATGGGAGCAAAACGGGGGTGTACTGCCGTCAACATTCAGATGACGGCATTGTGAACGTCTACAACAATCTTTGCTTACATGACTCGTGCACGACGCACCCGAACTTAACGTCCTGGAAAGCAAGACGCTATTATACTGCAAGCAATATGCCGATGACGGCATGGTTCACGTCCACAACAAGCGTTGCTTATATGACTTCTGCACGAGGAACCCGAGCTACGATGTGGAGGCAAGTAGGTTGGCCGCGTATTGCAAGCAATTTGCCCGTGACGGCGTGGTTGGCGGCTAGAAGAAGCATTGCGTACATGAATCCTGCACGAGACGATCGACCTTCATTGTCGATTGGAGCAAAACGGTGGTGTACTGCAGGCAACATGCCGAGGACGGCGTGGTGAACGTCTACTGCCAGCGTTGCTTTCGTTACTCCTGCACAAGGCAATCGGCATTCAATGTCGAAGGAAGGAAAACGTTGGTGTACTGCTGTCAACATGCAGAGGACGGCATGGTGAACATCTACAACAAGCGTTGCTTACATGACTCGTGCAGAACGCACTCGAGCTTTCACGTCAAGGGAAGTAAGACGGGATTATACCGCCAGCAACATGCCGATGATGGTATGGTGAACGTCCACAACGAAAAATGCTTACGCGACTTGTGCCTGGAGCACCCGAGCACTAACGTCGAGTGCAGGAAGATGGCCGCGTGCTGCAAGCAACGTGGTGAGGACGGCATGGTGAATGTCCACAGCAAGCGTTACTTACATGACTGTTGCACGATACACCCGGGCTATAGCGTCGAGGGAAACAAGACGGCTATATACTGCAAGCAACATTCCCAGGTGGGCGTGGTAGACGTATGCTAAATGCGCTGCTCCGATGACGCCTGCGCGAAATACCGGTCTTTTAATGTCAGCGGCAGTAAAAAGAGGGTGTACTGCAAGCAACACGCGAAAAACGCCATGGTGAACGTATGCACCAGCAGTTCTTCACGTGACTCCCGCACGACAGAGCGCGCGCCGCGTGTACCAGAACTTGTTCAAGCTAACACATGCACCCCGCACCAAAGCGATATTCCGGATGCTTCAGAGATAAACTCTTGTTCACCGCAATAGGTTGTAGAGCGCCGAAAGCGACCAAGACTACAATTCAAAAGTGAGCAGTCATCACAATACGCCGATCAAAGCCCATTACAGCTGGGGGTCGCTCAAAAGTTTAATATTGGTCCCAGTGTGGGAGATCCACACTACACTTCAGCTTGCCGTTCTTCGCGTGGGCATGTCGTCGACATCTCCGTCGAAACCGTGGCTAAGCGCACCTGCTAAGTCATTTCGCATATCCCGACCCCCGTTCCGGACGAGTATTACACTGGGAAACCCGTCATGACCAAAATGGAGCTGGTCGTCAAATTTTATGACTGTCGTGTCGGTGCCATCTGCACCCATGCTGTGGTCACAGCCCGTCTAAGACATTTATTATCGGAGGGGGAGGCGTACTCATTGTATTCTTGCGTATGTGCCTGGACGACTGATCACGCGCCCCTGTCGAGACAGAAGACTGCAGTAAAGGTGTCATGTTTTTATTTTTTTTACCTCTACCGACAGCCAATTCTTCGTGTTTCGGTGGGACAAAATAATATACTTATGTCTGTGTTTGGAGTGAGCTAAACTCCATACATATTGAGAATGCTGACACCCTTCTCGCCACAGCTTGAACCCTTCACGCAGTAGTGTCTCTTCAGAGATCTATTGTTGAACGCGGGCAGACCCTCGCCTAAGGTCTTTCCAGCCTACCAAGTTAGGACCGTGATGTGCAACGTTTTCGAAAAGCCCAGTTTTCGAAAGAATGCAGGAAATGTATATATTGTGCGTTTTTGTAAATGTTGCTGATCGTTTGAGATGTCCGAAGAGACATGTTCAAGCCCATGTACCATGATAAAGCTAGCATAAGCCGCACAGGGAGTTGCGATTATGCAAGATTGAAAAACGACCCGAGATGTTTAATACGTGACTTGGGCGTTATATTGAAAAACTGTTTGGGCCTATTTTCCCCAAGGACGCTACGAAAATCCATGAAGACACACACACACATACCCCTCACACACTCAGCAACATCACATACGCAGTTGTTGGTAATGTCGCAATCCAGCAGCACCGACACGGCGACTTGCATCGATTCAACCACCGAAAGCCACTCAAACTCATTGGGAAGTTTGCGCCATCCGGGTGCAGCGGCGCCCACGAATACGGGGACGCCGTCACCAGCTCCCTATCCTGCTCCCGGGCCTTCTGCGGCAGGCGGTAGAGCACGTATGTTCCCTCTGAGCCTTCACCTGGAGCGTTCAGTGCGGTCAAAGGGGCGGCACTGTTCCTCGACAGCGACAAAGCTAGATGTGATCAAGTACACCCCACTTCGACACCCTGACGGCGGCGTCTGGCGAAAGGATAGAGCAGCGCTCGGTTTGGGATAGGACTGTGTCCGAATAGGGTATTACCGGTATACTCGTTCGGGGGGCTGGGTGGAGAGTTTATTCAATATGCAGAAGGTCTCGACTGTGTTGCTTAGCTGTAGGTAGTCATCTGTCCTCAGCTGATTATATGTCAGTTTTGCTGTTGCGCGACACATGTAACTACCCATATGTCAACATCTGTACATCAACTACCGTCTTGCCTGCTCGGGAAGCAGTTTCATTTTCCCCGCTCACCTATCTTGCCACCTCCGGACCGGGGTGTTTATCTCATTTTTCGTGGATGTGAAGAATTCCTACAGTATGTGCCTGGGGCGTTTTTCTCAATTTTGTTTGAATGAGGGGCGTTTGCTCCGGATTGTGCTCGCTTTCGCTGATATCAGGGTCCCGGGCCGTATACTTCGGGCGGGGCGTAGACTAGCACTAGTACGGTATTCTAGTCGTTGTACGTCAATCGGCACGGATGTTTCAGTAGATTCATTGTACATGCGCGTTCTTGGAGCGAATAAAGATCACTCGCCGTACTAGGCGGAATATATTTCGTGATGGGTCATAATTTCCAGCTTGCCGGTGCCCGGTACGGCCGCGCAGCGTACTGTCGCAGACGACAAGTCGTTGGAAATAAGCCCTTTTCGGAGGGTTACCTTGTATAATTATCTGAGGGTGGTCCTGCTGTCGGGTAGAAGAACGGGAGCAGTAAATACTTTGATTACCGTCAGGTTTTGTTGGCTGTAGCGTTTGAATGTATCTGCGTGAGGAAGGAGGTAAAAGTTGTTATATCGCCTGTTGTTTCGTTATCCGCCGAGCAGGCGGTGGAGGCGGTTTCCAAGGCGTCGAGCGCATTCAAATCCATCATCCGCGGCACTGTAAAATTCACGAGACCCGGTCACGGCGGTTTGGGTAAAATACGGATTGGGTGGAGCTCTGAACAATATTTTAGTAACGTTGTTTCGAGGGATGTGGGATGCTGGTGGCAAAAACCTGTGCCTGTGGGTATTCGATTGGATGCTAATCGTAAGATAGCCTCATGTTTCTGGTCAGCACTAAACATTTATGTGTGGTCACAATAATACATTGAGCAGCTATAAACAGGCGAGCGAAGCGAGCCAAGAAGTTGCCACCAAGGGTGTATTTGTACGCGGATGATGTGTGTGCGAATCGTTGTAAAAATAAACGGCGATATCGATAGCCTTTGTTCAGTGGCATTGGGGTTGCTACAGCGTCAGGTGTGCTGTTTAATATGTCTGATGTGTGTTTTGTGTTTTATTTGCCGTCAGCGACGACGGTAGCACGGATATTTACACGACCAAATTCAATGAAGGTGTTTTTGGAAGATCTCCCCCGACTGCTTCCTTTGTTTGCAAGGCGTGCCAATTAGGAGGAGCCTATTGTTAGTAGTTACTCACAAATTAACCACTCAACTGCCAGATACGTGGTCATGTAAAAGGAAGCAGTCTTTCTAATGTGCCAATTTTTCGATACAAGCACCTGCGCGCACAGGACGTTTGTCAACAAACGACCGGTAGGGGGTGTCTTCTGACATCATGAGAGGAATCGTTCTGCGTGCGCACAGATCATCGAGGCCTGTCTTGTCTGCCGTACTTTGCGTTGTCGGTTGAATTATCAGCGCTGTCAAGTTCGTTTTCCACGAAAGAGACCAACCACAGGGTTCGTACATAATTGACAGCTTCAATACAGGTGGGAAAAATTATTGAGTGTTATGTTTTCTCATACACGTCAGTGCTGCCGTGGACTAGACGGCTTCAGGGCAAGTCTACAGGCTATCTTGTACGATGGTGGTGGTTGTGGTTATGATTTTAATGATGCCTGGTGTTTATCTCATTATTACAATTCCAAAGTTGTTTTTTTCGCAGCAGCTTAGTGGAGGCCGTCTATGATTGAGTCTACCGCCGGTATAGTGTCAGTAACATCTTTAGGCACGATTGGATTCCGCTTCCGGCGTCTTGTATCATACCGGAATTGTTGGCTAGCACCATCTGGTGTTAACGGGCCGGTATAGTGAGGGTAGAGCATTTGGCGCCACTGGACACCGTTGCCGGTACCCTGTATACAGCCGGTTTTGCTTGCTGGCATAGAATATAGAGACCGCCACTCCATTGCATTTACCTATCCTCGTGAATCTGTTATCTCCCTTAAAACAAAAAAATGTGTTTATCACGGGAATCAATGGTGGGCTTGATTCTAACCCCCATGACGAGTTGCTTGGCACGTACATGCGACGCAAGTCTACTTATATAGGGAACGCACTGCTGTATATTCCATCATTAGTGTCACAGTGTCACACCCCCGGACAGCACATGAACTTGCTCGTGTGTCCGGTGTAGCTCTCACCCTCAAAACATATGCAGATGAGCTAATTTCTATACCTCAAGACACTGAAGACATGTGTAACTCGTGCATCTCCTTATGGCTCATGCCGTAAAACATGTTTGCAGCTAATGTAGCTCTTATAGCCCACGCTGGGCAAACAGGAGCGTAAGAGCTATCTATTTAAGCTTAATGTTTGAAATAACGTGCAGATGAGCCTCATCTTATAAACCAAGACATGAAAATATGTGCAGCTAACATAGGTCATATATCCCACCAGTGCGCGACCCTCGAAATAGGCCAGACCAACGGTGAGCTGTTATGCCCAGGGTTTTTAGAATCCACAAGTCGTGTAAAGGTTGTCTGCAGTTGGTCCAACCAAACAAAATTCATAATCGCACCGCCTTCTCTCAGCTTTCGTGTTTGTTCAACATAACACGCAGACGCACCACTTTCTGCTGCATCAGATATGTTTAACTCTCAAGCTAGCCTATACTTCGTCTATAGCTCACGCTTTCGAAACAGGTGCAGATGTGCCACCTGCTGTGGCTCGTCCCTGAGAAACAAGTGCAGCTCATGCAGCTCCCCCGTTTTTTTCACGGGTGGACGGGACCCCCCCCTTCTGCCGACAATGTAGAAGGTGGGCAAAAGGCCGACCTTCTGAGCACCTTCTGGAACGTCGAACATCACAAAACGTGCGGATTTTTCCACGTTCTGTGAGCTTGGCGTGGTTTTTGGCGTTCGAAAAGGGGCTTCCAAAGGCTGCCGTTTGGAGATTGCCGACGTTCTGCGAATTTTGCGTCATAGCTGACTTTCCAGAAGGTGCTCAGAAGGTCGGCCTTTTGCCCACCTTCTACTATGTCGGCAGAAGGGGGGGTCCCGTCCACCCGTGCGGGTATGTGCCTTAAGTTTTCTTGCACGGAGGGTTCAGCATTATTCCCACTACTCGTCGATTTTCATCGAACGTATGCATGTATGTGTCCGTACAGGGTATATGGCGGTGCGATAAAATGTTACTGGTATCACCCGCGCTCCTCCCTTCCCGTGAGCGTGAATATGGCGAGTGCAATGTGCACCCCCAACATTTTTCAGAGACCAGCGTGATCCTATGAGTTGCCGCTATATATATACCTGGTATGTACACCGCGAAACCGGGCGAGAGCATGCCGTTTTTCCGGAAAATCGCACCCTTCGGCGATGGCGTATTCCCGCCAGTCTCGCGGCGTGTAGATAATGCCGCACGCCTTCGTCTTTGAACCCCGCTCCCTTCTCGTGCCCACCCCTCTACCACGCTTCCCCGTGAATGTGAAAACCAAAGACAACGCAAAGAAACACACCACCGACGTCGAGGTTCTGGACGCGCAGGAAGTGAATGCTGCGCCTCTGTTCGGGGCGCACAATCCTTGGCATATGGGCACCAATTTCCACGGCATGTTTTCTCCCGAGACTTACCTCCCGACGGATGTCGAGGCGTGACATTTTTTCCGTCGTCGTTGTTTGGTCCACTATTAATAGACCGGGTGGAGGAGTTACGAGCGTAGTACAGTATAAGGGTGCTGCTTCACGCTATCCAAGACAAAGTTACCTCAGAGTGTCTACAGTGGTTTTCCCCAGTATTATAGAATACGGTTGGCTGGGCAAACAGTTCGTATATCTGAGCCACAAGTAGCGATTTGGTTTGCCGTGCTATTAATAGATGTCTCGAGGAGAGATGGACGGGATGAACCAAACCTTAGTGAAACTCTATTGCGGCGACAACGATTGGCATTGGCGTGCTGATCCTCAGTATGCCGGGTTTTTTTTTAGGTTGGACGTTCGTACGAGCGACTTCCCACACTTTCATGTAGTTTGGATAGATTTGTCGGTAGACAAAGTAACGGCCTCCGCAAACGCAGTAACGGACAACACGCGGTTTACTGGTGCTGCTGTAGAGAGACTTAGGCATGCCTGTGTCGGGGATCTTGGTTAGAGCAAGGATAGAACAAGAAGAGCAGTCAGTGGTGGAGAAGAAGTCATCGCGTGTAGGCCAGCAACCCCACGCCGAACGCGAGCAAGTCGGATGTTCTTGCTGAGAACGCGAGCAAACGTCAGGTGGTCGCTGGGTTGATCAGCCAAGTCAGGAGTTTGTTCCCTTTCTTTTCCACCCACCCCCCTTTTTTTTCTTTCGAAGGGGGCGTGCGGGGGGGGGCTTACAGGTGACCGGTATTTTTATATTTTAGATCATTGTGTGACGGGATGAACCCCTGCCGAATTACGTAATGAAACCGCACTGCAGGGTCAGTGAATGGATTGGCGTGCTGATCCCCAGTGTGACGGGTTTAGTGTTTTAGATTGGACGGTCGTACGAGCGAAAACCTGTATTTTCTCGTAGTACGTATCCAGGTAGAGTACGTAAAATATGGTGTTATCAGCTATCAGCAGAATTTTGTGGCATTGTAATTTTTTTTCGCGTAGCGCTAAACAATTGAGCGGATGTGAAATACACGTTGGAAAGTTAAATGTGAAAGCTGTCGAAAGCGCCCATCCACGCGACGGGTTTCGCGTTTTGGCGCTCGTTGTGGTGTGTCGACCGACGTTCGCTGCAAGAAGCACTTCGCGGGACAAATATCTTCCTACTTCAAGTACATCAACACCTACGCCGCACCCCGCGAAGATAGGGGCATGCCAGGGTATATCGAAAGCTATCTGCTAACGGCGCGGTGGAGCTCCCAGCAATATGTTGTCGAGTAGGCGCGCGTACTACGTAGGCGCTTCGCCAGAATGTATACCCGGTACATTTCTTGTAATAACTTAAGTAGTAAGAGATTCACTTGTCTCGGTTTCAGAAAACTGCTGTAAATAAACAAGAGTTCAGAGCTTTTTAGCCTTTTCTTGCCATTTTTTGGGCCAATAGCTACCTCTCACGGACACGTCATTTTTCTGTCCGCACTTTTATCGGGTACGTCAGCACAACAGTGCAAAAGATCCATCACAAAAATAGCGATTTATTGATTTTCTTCCGAATTGCATTGTTACTATCGTTTTTCTGGATCTTGGGAGAGAGAGATTTCTCCCCTTGGCCAGATACCCCCATCGCAGCCTCCTGCGATCTA
>JAYJMJ010177092.1:0-16629 GCA_036873875.1 Laminaria ephemera
AGCAGCAGCAGCAGCTGGATCAAGTTGCTGTGCAGGCGCGCTTGAAACTCGTTGGCCTAAAGCGTTCCGTTTAAAATTGATTTTCTTCTTCTGGCGCCGCGGCATGGCTCTCTCCTCTCTCCTCAGAACATGTGCGTGTGCTGGTTGCTCGTGTGTGGTCCACAGAAGTGCTTTTGTTGTCGTGTGTTAGTGGTGTATGGCCAGCTGTGGCCGCTGAATCGCGGCCAAACAAAATATCAAATATCTCGCGAAATTTCGTTTTTCTTGGAAAAATATGAAAGCGCATTTCTTGGAATTAATGAAAGGAAGCGTTTGCCGCACTCTTTTTTTAAATCGTGTGGCTGGTTGTCCCATCTAAAACGATACAACCTGGCTTCCAAGATCCGGTTTTTTCCCGATATCTCCGTCAAAAATAAATATTTTGGAAATCGGAAAGAGTCGTTCCTGGCAAATTCTGAGAGTCGTCCGAATCCGTTGAGATATTGGTGGTCCGGAAAACGATACCCCCACCAGAAACGATACAAGTTATTCCGATTTATCTAGGATGAAAAGGCAAAGAATAAAAAATAAAAAATGTCTCTCCGCGGAAAGTTGCGCCTGGAGATAGGGCTTTTAACGGTGTGTTTGGATTTCATAACACATACTTCTACCCTGGGGAAAATGTACCTGGGTGCTGGCAAAATTGTGGACAAATTGTCTTGCATGGACCGTATGATGTATACGCGTACCACTTTTGGCTTGTTTTATTTTTTTACTGGGGCATTCTTCCACTCACTCTAGAATGACTGGAGCCTGTTCTGTGACCACGGACTTGACTATGAGAGTTGATGTGAGAACAACAACAACAATATACCGGTAGGCCGTGATACTGCTGTATGACGACGAGTGGTGTTTCATATCCTATCGCAAGTCCCGATAAATCGGAAATCGTATATCGGTAATCGGATCGGAACAACTAGCGTCCCGATATCCGATAACGCCTTACTTCTAGCGGGGAGGGGATGTCGCTCTACTGCCCACCCCCCCTCCCCCCGCCTGCGCCCCTGTTGAGAGGGTCCGAAGTTAAATAATTCACAATTCGATTTGATGGGGTCAAGATAAATAAAAAGAAGTACGTGGTCCTTCGCAGTGCTATTATATGACCTGCATATCCGCTTTTCAGCCCAGCATAATATCGTTTATCGTATCGGAGTCGTAACTTTTAGCGAACTGGTCCGATCCGATAAAATCGGATTTTTTGTCGGATATCGGTTTTGAAGGCCCTTATCGGATCGGAATCGATAATCGTTCCGATATGAAACACTATTAATAATGACGAGGTATGATTCGACAAAGCTTCTTTGAAATTTTACGAAAGTTTAGGGAAAATCGCAACAACGTTACAACAATACCTGGTACCAGGTATATGATATACAAGATACTTCTTTCGAGGCATGAACTAATCGTATAAACGGCGACAAACTGGGCTTGCTGGCTTCACCGCTACGACGTCAAGAAATGTCCCAGAGGGGACGCAGGGTTGTCGGTGCCGGGAAGCGTTCTCCTCAAGGTTCATGGTGCCTAATTCATCTCTCCGTTGGCTCACCCAGCTTAGACACAAGGCAGACAATATCGTACTACGAGTATGGAACACTTCTGTGGAACTGAGACCGTGTGGGACGTCCTGCTTGGAGCATCACCGTCACTTACATTCTCGCCCAACCATCATGATGGCCTTCATGTGGCATACATACTATATAAGCGATCACGAGGCTATGACATCTACTCATCTGGTTTCACTTACAAGCCATGGCATGATTCTAAACCGGTCGCCCCGGTGGTCAAAGTGGTTAACCTCGAAGACTACTAAGAAGGTTGGAGTCACGGGTTCGAATCTCGGTTTTTTCTGAGACACCAACTACTGCCGAGAGCGCTTTATATCGTGGGTAAGCACAATTCGATGCGAGTCGACGAGGGAAGAAAGTGCTGAATGCTTCTCGCGATAAAAATCAAGGCGCGTACCGTAGTGGGGAGGGGGGAGAAGATCCTGCTACGTGACCCCGGATCTGAGTTACGGCTACTAGGGAGGGAGAAGGAGAAAGTAAAAGTGCGAAGATAATAGATGGGATGAGCAAAAAAAAAAAAAAAAACGTGTCTCCAACATCATGGTTGCAGTTACGAAAAGGGTGCCTTAACCTCTCGGTGGAGTGCGATGCCTTGCTGAGTGCACCGTATTTCTATGTGGGGGGTGCCATGCCCTATCGAGCGCCTTATACCCCTTTTGGGGGATGCTACTCCCTGCCGAGCGCATCGTACTCCTCCGTTGGGCTCCAATCTCTCTACCGGAGAACAACCGATTTTCTTAGTTGAGATTGGCTTTCCCGATGAGAATGAGGAAGTTGTTTTGTTTTGAAAGATGTACATTTTCCTAAGAGGAAACTTTTATACTTGAAAATACAGTGTTATTGGCAACGGGTATCGATCGCACAAAATAAACTCGAAATCGAGATTGGCAGTCTCGAGCAACAGATGGTACAAGAAATCGGCATTTATTCGAGAGGCGCCTCCACCCCAAAATACAAAATTTCTTGTATAACCTGTTTCTCGACACTGCCAATGACGATTTCGATCTTGTTTCTGCGATCGATAGCCGTTGCCAATAACTATATTTGCTAGAAAAAAAATGGAATCTCAGGAACATGTATATATCTCTTTCGAAACACACAAAAAAAAAAAAAAACGATTTTCGTTCTCATCGGAAAGGCAATTAATTCTCAATTAGCAAAATCGGCTGTTAGAGGATGATTGTACCCCTCAGTGGTGTACCGTATTTCCTCGGTCGCTCCAATTTTTCTCGGGACGCGTGCTACGATAGGGGTACCGTACCTCTTTTTGGCCAAAGTATAGTATTCTGACTGAAGGGGCCCCTCAACTACCAAAACTACCCAACATCGTCCATCTTTCGACGATAGGGGTACAGTACCTCTTGTTGGCCAAAGTATAGTATTCTGACTGAAGGGGCTCCTCAACTACCAAAACTACCCAATATCGTCCATCTTTCGACGATAGGGGTACAGTACCTCTTTTTGGCCAAAGTATAGTATTCTGACTGAAGGGGCTCCTCAACTAACAAAACCACCCAACATCGTCCATCTTTCGACGCCTGATACGATAGGGGTACATAACCTCTTTTTGGCATTTCTGACAGACGGGGCTTTTCTCTACTGGGGAACTACTCAACACCGTTTTGTTTTTTGCAGTAATTTTCGTTTTATACCCAGGCCATGGGATTGTTCGTCGAGTTGCTCTTTCAATTTTTTCTCAAAGTCAGTTTATGAGTGAGGTACAGAGCTCCTCAAGCAACAACCCTCAGAAAAATTAGGCACGCCCCATACCGTGTAGCACGCGTCTCGGATAGCATGTACCCCCTCTGTGGTGGGTCGTATATTCCCTCGATCGCTCGGTCTCTCTCGGATGGCCTGTACGCCTCCCTCTGGGGTGTGCCATGTTCCCTTGATCGCCCCCACCCCCCTCTTCGGGGTTCGATGCTGACACATGCTACTATAGAGAGGTGCACCAAATTTGTTTCTGAGGCTCCTCACTTGAGGAGCTCTATATACATACCTCACCCAAAAAACTGATTTTGAGAAAAAAAAGAAAAGTGAAAACCGATGAACGAATTCCATGGCCTAGGTATATATATACAATAAAAATCATATTTGCAAAACAAGAATTAAATTCGGACGATATTTGGGTTAAGGAACCCCGTCATTCAGAACATTTTTTAGCCAAAACGTGCTACCCCTGTCGTAGCACGCGTCTGCTCACCCGGGCGTCATGTACCGCCTCCGTGGAGTTCCAATCTCTCTCAGATGGCATGCCACGCATACGACGATAAAGGGGCACCATTTTTTTTTCTGAGGCTTCTCACTTGAGGAGCTCTATACCTCTCCCCAAAACCGGTTTGGGGAAGAATAAAAGCGCTACCACCCGAGGAACAATCCCATGGCCTAGGTATACAACCAAAATTATGGCTAAAAAATAAATAACGGAATTCCGACGAATTTGGTTTAAGGAGCCCCCTTGTTCAGAAAATGTTTCAGCCAAAAAAGTGCTACGTCTATCGTAGCACGCGTCATGCACCCCTCTGTGGTGTTCCATATTCGCCCCCTCCCCTCTTGCTGCTCGCACAACTACTGCTGCTACTGTTAGCCCAAACCTATTATCGTTGTCATAAGAATTAAGACTGGTAACACAATTTTGCCGCCAATGATGTAACACATTTTAATGCTATCCTCAAAACAGATAGAAGTATAAGGTGTATAGTTTGGGCCACACTTCGGAACTGCCCCCTGTTTGACTGCGATGCACTTGACGTCGAATGGAGTATCCCGACAGCATTGGAAGACCTCTTGTATTGATGTCCGTACGGCTGTTGGTGACTGCTGTATGACCGGTATGATGCGTACCGTGGGTACGAACGATACGGTGGACCACTACAGTAGTGGAGTACTCTACCGATGGAGCTGCATACAAGCGCGCAAACATAGGAGAGCAAAGAGGTAACCACTATCGGGCACCTGGTTGTATTTCGTGTTTTTCTCCCTTGGGGCCTACGTATTTAGACAAACCGGGGGCACGGTGGAAACAGATAGGCAGTGCGGCAGTTTGTGTACGGAACACTCTTTGGCATTAATATCATCGCACATGTAAATACCTATGGTGAGTAGCGCGATTTGCTGGCGGCCTTCATTCGATCAATAGACAGCCGCCTACCCATAGTGCTTGACGCCCTCTGCTGTTGTCCTCCCGCCTCCGCGGCATACACCGTCGATCGTAACGCGCCGCAAAGGCCAAACTCAAGCGTGAAAAGGAGGAGCACGCACTCACAGGACGAAGCTGGCCGGAGAGCAAGGTGTGATTCATTACATATGCTCTTGTGGTGTCGTCCCACGAGAGAGAAAACACGCATTTTAAACTAACGTTATAGCAACGCAGCGCGGTATACTTGGTACCTGATAGTATTTACCTGTTGTAGTAGCCATTTCTACTGTCTCCGCGGCCAGGACTCGATGCTAAACAGGCAACATGACGTCAACGCTATGTTTCGTCTCCCTCTCTGCCAAAGAGTCATCTCATCGTATGCTCCGATGTACACTGCGTTGCAGCGCTCGTGCCCGCACAATGCCGATGTCCGAAGATTTTTGGTAACTAATCCAAACCGCTCAATAGACACCGTAATTGCCGTCATTCTAGACGCCATGGGTGTAGACAAGAGTTTCAACACTGCTGCGTTTCGAAACTACCTTGGGTGCCTACTGCTTGTGGTGTATACATATATCATATATACTAGCATCAGTATGACTTGTCGCCGACATAACTACGATCAAGACACCAGCAGTAACTGTTGTTGTTGTATACCAGGTACCTGTTATGGCTTGCTGCAATTTCCCCCCCAAGGAGCATTCATGCCCTGCTATCTGTTTGCGCGACCGGCCCGAGTGGCGGACCGAAACGATTTATCCTTCGCGATGGGCTTCATGAAATTGGGCGCCGACCGTTGGCCGCCGAAGGTTAAGAATTTCAGTACGCATCAATCGCATCATGAGTTTTTTCTCGGTCTGGGTAGTACGTAGCGTCGAGAGTAGTATCAATAGCAGGTTCTAAACAAACCTGGCCCGTAGCCTCTTTTATCGAGCCTTTTCTCGCGGAAGAGTGTCGCGGGAGAAAAGGATCACGCGCGAAAAAGGTAGCGTTTTCTGACGGGACAGGACGGGGCTTACCCTGAAAACGAAACGGCACTACTTCGGATTGTCCGATTCTGAGCTCACCGCCCGGTAAGAATAGGATACTACTAATGTAATGCTAGAATTTAGATACCGATTTTTTAATCTGTACGTGAAATGTTGTAACTATCGAATAGTCTGGATTTCCCTTAAAAAGTATACAATATGCATTGGTAATGGTGCCATGATGAGGCCGTGCATTTGACTGGTTTTATTGACTGGAACGGGACGAGATGCAGCATTTTTCGGTGTTTGGGTCCGTGAAACACCTGGACTACCGACCCCGAACGAAAAACATCCAACTGACACATGTAGCGGGACTGTTAAGTTCGACACTAGGACGGGGTACCGCCACGGACGCAGCGATCGCGCTAGACACGGAAGGTAAGTCAGCGCGCAACTATGCCGCAAAACAGGCCTCAGAGCAGGCGATGCTAGCAATCCAAGTGGCACTCGAGAAATCTCTAGAAGTTACGATTTCGCCTTCGCCGTGCATGAGCAGATATACATTCAAGGATTAGCCTTTGCGCGATCTCGTGTGCTCGACGTCTCTCTGTTCCATGTAACCAACGCCGTTCGACAGCCTTGGGCCGTAGCTTTCCCAAGAGAGCCATCCACCATGCCCCCCTCAGCGGCAGCCGTTGGCGCTCATGGACCGAGGACAAGGACACGATTTCTGTCGAGAACGTGAGGACCGCCACCGAGCAGGCGGCGGCGGCCTCCGAGCAGGCGTCGACGGCCGCCGAGCAGGTGGCGACGGCCACCGAGCACGAAGCGGCGGCCACCGAGCGGGCGGCGACGGCTACCGAGCAGGCGGCGACGGCCGCCCAGCAGGCGGCGACGGCTACCGAACAGGCCGAAACCGCACGCCGTGAAGCTGCGGAGGTGCCGCTCGAGCAGTTGAGCTGAAACTCCAGCTCGACCGCCAGGCGGCGACCGTCACCGAGCAGGCGGCGACGGCCACCGAACACGTAGAAATTGCACGTCGTGAAGTTGCGGAGAGTGCCGCTCGAGCAGTTGAGCTGAAGCTCCAGCTCGATCGCCAGACGGCGGCGGCCACCGAACAGGCGGAAACCGCGCGCCTTGAAGCTGCGGAGAGCGCCGCTCGAGAAGCTGAGCTGGGGCTTCAGCTCGACCGCCAGGCGGAGGCGGCCAAAGAGCAGGCGGCGAGGTCCATCGAGGAGGGGGAGATAGCGTGCCGGAAAGCTCGGATTAGTGCGGACCGCCAAGTCCAGCTGAAACTGGAGGTTGTCCTCCAAGGAAAAAATGCGCAGGTGAGGGACAGGGACAGGGGCAGGAACGCTAAACTTCTCGCAGCCATCCCAGAAAGTGGGACCGTCAGCCTGTTTGCTTTTCGAGCAGACAACGGGAGATAATCAGCCGTTATTGTCAGGAGCAGGGCGCCTCGAATGATTTGCCGTGGGCAAGCAAGCGCGCCAAGGTACTTGACATTCCGCTATTGTTAGACTTTCCCATCTAAACGCTGTATGTTTACTAGCCCCTTCCCCTTGTAGTGTTCGGCATTCGTTCGACGGTGCATCGTCGAAGTGTGTTTAGAATGGATACCATGGCCTGCCTCACTCCAGAGAAAGGAGCTTGTTCTGCGAAATAACACACATAGACCGACAGTAAGGTCAGACGCTACATGCAAAAAAACAAAGCACAGCAGTCGTCTTCCTCCGTCCCACCCTCTCGTGCTCACTACGTCAGGACCGCGTGGATGAGGCGCAGCGGGAGACGGCGCGGGAGCGCGCGGAGTGGGTATGTCTCAACCGTGAGCGCGGGCTTGAGCGCAAGCAACACCAAGCGTCGGCCGCCGAGACGGCGGGGGCGTTGTCAAAAGCTGTGGCGGAGAAAGGCCGTATTGCGGCCGACAGCGAGGTCCTCCGCTTCAAATTTCAAGGTCGTGAACACGACCTGCGTGCTGAGCGTCAGGCGCGCAGCTCCACTGAAGCCACTCAGCGAAAGGCTGAGCAGGCAGGATGCGAGGCGGAGCGCAGGGCCGAGAGTTTGAAGGATAATCTGCAAGCTGAACAGACGCGGCATGAGGTGAGGCGATGTAGTATTGTGGCTTCGCCTCGATAGTTAGGCTGCGTGTACGCTGCAGCGATGGGTTTCTTACCCTGATAAGCAGGCTGAAGCAAACGTAACACTGGATCGCGTGCCGGCAATGCATCACGCGCTTTTGGACTTGATACTGTAGGCAACCTAGCGTGAGTGAAGCTTGCGCAGCAGAGCACTGGAACTTCTAGCTGATACTGCAGAAGATAGAAGCGTCAGCCTGCTCGCTTTCGAGCGGACAACGGGAGATCGTCAGCCTTTATTGTCGGGAGCATAATTAGACGTGCCTCGACTGTTGTGTCGTGAGCAAGCGCCCCAAGGTACACTCTGTTTTCCACCAGACTCTCACTTGTAAAAGCTGCAAAGGTCGTCAGAGTGCCAGTACCACCGAGCAGCCAATTCGGCTGTTAGTACTCCAGGTACTCGCAAATACTCAGTTGTTTGAGCCCCTGGTACTCCAGGTACTCGCGGGTGTTGTGTTGTTTGTGTGTTTTTCATCCCATTTATTCTGTGCGCCAGTCAGATGTTTGACGCACCAGTCGGGGTATTCATGCCATTTCAGCTTTTTGTACTCCAGATACTCGTGAGTATTCAGCCCTTCCAGCCCCTGATACTCTAGCTACTCGCAAGTACTCAGACATTTTAGCCTTTGACAACCCAGGTACTCGCGAGTAGTCAATCAATGCAGCTTTTGGTACTCCAGGTACTCGCGAGTACTCAGTCATTTCGGCTGTTGGTACTCCAAGTTCTCGCGAGTATTCAGTCATTTTAGCCTTTGACAATCCAAGTACTTGCGAGTACTCAGTCACTTAAGTTTTTGGTACTCCAGGTACTCGTGATTACTCAGTCATTTCAGCGCCCGGCACTCCAGGTACTCGCGAGTACTCAGTCACTTCAGCTTTTGGTACTCCAGGCACTCGCGAGTACTCAGTCATTTCAGCGCCTGGTACTCCAGGTACTCGCGTGTTCTCAGTCATTTCAGTGCCTGGTACTCCAGGTACTCGCGTGTTCTCAGTCATTTCAGTGCCTGGTACGCCAGGTACTCGCGAGTGCTCAGTCGTTTCAGCCCATGGTACTCTATAGATACTCACGAGTACTCAGTCATATTAGCCTTTGACAATCCAGGTACTCACGAGTACTCAGTCATTTCAGCTTTTGGTACTCCAGGTACTCGCGAGGACTCAGTCATTTCGGCTTTTGATACTCCAGGTACCCTCGAGTACTCAGTCATTTTAGCTTGTGGTACTCCAGGTACCCGTGAGTACTCAGTCGTTTCAGCTTTTGATATTCCAGGGACTCGCGAGTATTCGGACATTTCAGCTTCTGGTACTCTAGGTACTCGCGAGTACTCAATTCAACATGACTGGTACTCGCAAGTTATTGACTGAGTACCAATGACTGGTACTGGTACTCTGACGACCTTTGAAAAGCTGGATGTAGTGTGACGACACCCCCTCCTCTCGCATCTGCAAGCTTTCGATCGGCGGTTCGTCGTTAAAGTGTAATGCGTGAGTAGAATTGGTAACCCGGCTCCCCAGAAGGAGGCTTTCCCTGCGAATGCGCCCATACCGGCATTTAGGCCAGACGCTTGTGTGCAAGAAAGACAAAAACATCGGCTTATCCCTCCGCTCTTTCTTACTTGTGCAAACTACGTCAGCAACGACAGGAAGATATGGAGTGCCGCTGCAGGACGGAGGTCGGTGCGGCTGCCGAGAGCGCCGCAAGGCTGCACTCCGACGCCAGCAGCGACGAGCGGAAGGAGATGGAGGCGCGCTCCGGGTTAGAGGCGGCTCACCAACGTTTTGAGCTTGAAAAGCAGCAGCGCAAAGCATCGGTTGCTGAGGCGCCAGCGGGGGCGCGATCAGCAGCCCAAAGGGAAGGCGAGCGTGCTTCGGCGGGATTCCGCCGAGAGCGCGACGAAGCGAAGGCGCAAGTCGAAGTGTTGCACACCGAGCTCGACAATGCTAAGAAATCGATTGTAAAAGTGGTGGCAGACTTGGGTGTTTTGAAGGCGGACCTGGCGGCCGCAAACGAAGCGGGGAACGCCAAGAACGGATCTGGCGGGAACAAGGTGAGGAGACGTATTAATATTGCGTTAGATTCGCTTCGAAATGAAACGATCCCGGCGCGGTGGTAGTGTCTGTTGTCCATGTCTCCCTTAATGCGACAGTCCGAGGAAGGAAATTCAGAGGGCTTGTCCTGCAAAGAACAGCCCACCATCGGAGCTATGGTTTAGGAAGTAGAGTATGAGCAGGGAGAGCATGCTGCTAAGTAGCGGTGGTTCAATGAACGCGGAGGCTAGGTCCGCTTTACCGTCGATCCAATTGCCACGCAGCTGCAGCAGCATCAGCGGGGTCCCTTAGCACCAGCGGTTCTAACCATAGCCTTGCACCCCCTTGTTTCCGCCCTCCCTCTGCAGGCCTGATCTGGTTCGGCAGCGCTCAAGAACGCACTTGCCTCCAGGTGAGTAACTGCCGAAATATTGGGCTGTGTCGCTCCCTTCGCTGCACATTAGAGTTAGCTGTGTTGACTTGTCGTTGGGTTTGTGAGCGCTCTAACTGCTGACTACTTGGTCTTGAGTGGGGGTTGTTGCAGGATAGCGTCGTGTACGACTTGCTTCTGAGCATCACCCGGTGTATACCGACCTCTCGCGGCATCCGCAAGAGCTAGATTCATATGGCTGTATTCGGGCTTCCCTCTTTTGTGTTTGCGTCTGTATCCGGCAGGGGGTTGAAGAATGGACGAAATAAATGCGCCATCAACTCTACCATACAGATGTTGAAGCACTTCCCATATTTCGTCATCAACTCTACCATACAGATGTTGAAGCACTTCCCGTGTCCGAGCGAGTACACAATCGCCTGCATGATTCGGCGAAGAGAAAACAACAAAGGTACTGGTGTGGTAACTCCTATGTCGTTGGTTCTTGTACTGACGTCGTGTTGTGTGCAGGTTTGAAGGCGGCGAAGCAACGCCCGCGCTGTCCGTCAGTATGTAGGGTCATGATTGATCTTCTCATTCGACTATCGCGCTGGGGGCCATGGTGTAATATGGTTCGGAAGCAAGCCCGGGAGTCAGCAACTGGTAGCGATGCAGGCAGCGCGGCAGACGATGGAAAGGCATCCTCCCTTGTTGGGTAGTGTACGTTAACGGGAAGGTTTGCACATAGGTATGGTCTTGCTGTGTTGAACCGTCTTCTCATTAGACTGTCGCTACCCAAGTCACACTGGTGTATCGGTGCGATGGTCGTGAAGGTGTGCTACTTCCGCGCATACTACATTTGTTTTCCCGTGCATGCCGAATTGACTGTACGCCTTTCCCTGTCTTGCCATTGTATCTGCCGACTATCTCTAGGGCGCCGCAGGGTGAGACAGGAGGATATCTCCTCGCTTCGGCTATTGGGACGCTGTTCGAGGTACAACTCGTGCCTTTGCAGTATTATGGGCTGTCCATGTCTTGGAACAAGCTCTTACGGTTGTGTGTGAGCGGGTTTGGGCAACATCGAGAGCGATTACCAGTTGGTATTCCCTTAGTGATGACCGAGCCTTAAGTCTTCCCCCACCGGGCAACCTGTAGGTGGTCCCCTGCTGTCATCGGGTGGGCACTGTTCCCTACGAGCGTACTGTAGGAAGTCAGGCTACCTCTGGGTGTCGCAAAAATATGTTGTAGAGACGTACATGAGCGGGAACATAGCGTAAACGCCCTTATGGCTGCCGTACTAACGCGATAGGCACGTTTACAGTGCGTCAGCAACCTCCAACGCTCGCGCGTCGTGTGCTGTTTGTGACGCCTGTCGGTGGGTCCACTGCGGTCAGCTGTTGAATGACGAGGGAGATGCAGCGGCGGACCGTGTTGAGAACATATTTGGAACGAAATTCCTGCTACAAGTCTCCGGGGTAAGGCCATACTTGTTTAGCTTCTGTTCTGGACGGTAGATCGTCGTCGCGAGCTCACCACTCCGCTGCTGAACCTGCTATATCTGTACGGGTAGGGTTTGGTTCACCATGCCCCCAGCCTTGGCGTGAGTTTAGAACGGAACGTGTCGTACGCCGGAGTTGATTAGTTCTCGATGATTTAGGCTTGTACTCTTGTCCTTGACTTGCTTGCAAAGGATGGGGGGCGTGCAGGCAGAGACATGCTCCAGTCTCGTACGGCAACATCTGTTTTTCCGTAGTTTCGAATAGCTGTCGGAACGTGTCGTACTATCTCGGGCGCCTCGCCTGTAAACGCGACGGGTGGGAAAATGCCCGGAGAAGTATCAGCAGTACAAGATGCGCAGTACCACCAGCCATGCCTGAACGAACCTCACACCACTGTGTTTGTTCATCGCGCGAATGCCCAACAACACAGCTTGCGGACGGTCAGCAAGTAGATGTCGCAGAGGTGTTGCAAGCCATCCTGGACGACCTGGTGGAAGGCACAGTTTGACGCGTTGCAAAACCTTTTGAACCCTGACCCGGCGGGTGTTTCTGCCACACCGTCTGTAGCTTGAGCATGGCCCGAGAAGCCCCTAGACCAAAAGCAGACCAGACCGTTTAGCTGCGCTCGGGTTTAAATCCAATGTATGCGGAGTCTCCTAGTGTATGTCAGATATTTGCGTGTGAGATCGCCGTTGGCTTCGAAGGAACGAGTCGGTTGCTCTCCTTCCTGGCACTAACTTCCGCGAGCCCTGCCCTTGTTTTTTGGTCGGCAATGCACAGCCTGTGTTTGCTGCAGCGACGGGGGAGAAGACGCCGCAACTTTTGTGCGAGTGCGGCAGGGTAGCGGATGACATGCCGTGCCGGTCACTTCGTCGCTCATCGTGTCCTGTTGATAATTTGTCATTGCTTGCGTAAACTCTACAGCACTACTTCATCAAGTATAATACTTGGACACACCCGCGTAGTTTGTGTCTTGGACGTTCGACCCAGGGCCGCACGTACTTTAAGCTACGTAGCGTTGCGGTTGGAGAGGGACGGGCTGTAAGGAGAATAGTCACAATCGCATAGGATGTCCAGGCCAAAGTCCAGATCGTTTGGGGAGGGGGCGTGGCACCATCCGCCTGGTGACGTCGTCACAATGCCCTGCTGGTGTTGTCCGTGCTTTGTTGAGCCTCCTGGTAGCATTGTGGGTGGATGTTTGGAATTGGTGGGTGGGGATTGAATCGCAGCGGGATCAATCGGTAGTTGCGCCCTCGATCAGACGTTGTTGACAGCGCATATACGTGAGCAGCCAATGTCGCACTACACTTCAGCCTTTGCGCTGACACAGTCGAATCGCGTCCACCGATCTTGTCAAGCGTTTTCATGTGTGTCGAGACCAGAAGACTCAGCTGAAAGCGGAACCCTTCAGTATCATTATCCTCCTATCGCGCTGCTTAGCGAGGAAGTTGGTGCTGGTGGTGATGCTGGAGGAGGAGGAGGAGGAGAAGGAGGAGGGCGGGGGGGTGGTGGAAGAGGAGGGAGGCCGAACTTCAGCGCCTAGCGTACCCGGGTTGCTGAGAAATGTGCGATGTTAGTAAGAACTGGCTGTTAATCGTGCAACGATGGAAAACGTACTCGTATACCTGATAGTATTTAGTTCGGTACACCAGTCTCGATCTCGCTTACCTATTTAAGATGTAATGGGCTACGAATTGTGACCAAATAATGTTTGAGTTGTTGCAGCGTCCCATGGTTATGCCACGACTTTGTTCAAACCGGTGCAGACGGTCTTGGCTTTAGCAGTGACGATGAGCCCTGCTTGCAGCGGTCTGTCAGACGTTTTCGCATCAGAGCGTGTTTCCGCGTGCGTGATATAATAGATTTACGCTGCCCCCCTTCCTGCGCTGATCCCTCTATTGCAAGGTCTTGCACACGCCCCAGCCGATGTTGCAGGGGCTGCCCGAGCTGGAGTTGTGACGAGGTAATACCGCGGTTCAACAAGGTTATGTTCCTTAGCCAAACTATCTCATGTACGTGTGTTTGCTGACCTATAAGGAATCTCGAAGGGTTTACCCGCTGGTGGACATTAGCTGGGCGGTGGGGTCGGTTGCCAACAGAGAAGAAGAGAAGCATCAATATATTAATCGCGCTCCTCGAGCGTCCACGTAGCCACCTTCCAATACAGAAGACAGGTAGAGCAAGTAGAAGAGAAAGGTGAAAGTGTAAAGGTGAAAGTCACCGGGGAGAAGCATCCGGCGTGAAAAGCCGCCGGTCCGGGGATATTCCGCTATGAATATCCCACAACAATAGAGCCAATCTACCATAGGAACTCCCTAGTATCATCAACCATTGTCATATCCGTACCTCGCACCAAAGTACAATCAACAGCCTCCCTGCCTTGTAATTGGTACGGCATGGCACCTTATTATCGTTTCCTCAAGGTAAAACGAGTCAATGAAAAATGCAGTCAATCAATATCCTCCCTGCACTGTTGTGACAGAAAGAAAGATTGCAGTACCATAGTCTCTGAAAATCAGTCCAAAAACCAAGAATCACAATCCAGGGACAGCATCCAGAATCAATCTCCAAAACCTAAGATTCAAAATTCAAAATAAAAAATCCAAAGTCCCAGAACAAAAATTCGAAGTCCGAAATCAAACCAGCAATCAGCACTCAGCTGCCGTAACTAGAAGAATTGAACCTCAGTAATCAAACGGACATCAACTGGTGAAATAGGTTTGAAACGAGTGTACTAGCACGGTAGTCCCAAAATTCACCATATAATCAGACAACTGCCTCCCGGCTGGGTACACACCAAAGACCCATCGCAAACTTCAAATGCTCAAATCAAAAACATAATAACGTCAAACTAGACAGTGAAATGCAGAAAATTCTCGTTTTCAAAAGTCCCAAATCAGTTCTCTGCCTCTCCAAGTTTCCATCAGTAATCTTTCAATACTGAAATCTCATTAATACCGAAATATCATTTTCACCATTAAAAATCTTCCGACCAAAAAACATATTTTCAATCCATGATCCTCCCAATTTCCAATTCTACTCCTCCTAAATATCCCCGATCCAAAACGTGTTTTTAAGCCTCCTGAGTAATCAGTAAGCCTCTCGTCTCACGTTCCGAGTCTATCAGCCACAAATTTGAAATTTCGAGAAATTATGCCGTCCCCAGCATGAAAATATTTCTCGCCATCGTCAGTTGAAAAATCCACTCGTAAAGCACGCTTGTAAACTCACGCGTATCGAAGATCTATACTGATAGAGTATTGTACAACTAACAAAGATGAAAAAGTCAAGTAGCATTCCATCAAATGCATTATTTCTGTCCAACTAGTCCCGTTCTGGTCTTGTCTACACCAGACTCTCAAAACGCGTTGGATTTACAAGACTCTTTGATTAGAGCATAAACATGCGCTTCTTCAACTACGGACATGCATTCTTACCGTTACACCAACCCCCCCATCGACCTGCAGACCTGGTCTTGTTTTCACTGATCAGCTCCTTGGATTTCTCCTTCGGGCATCAATGGTCATAAAGATAGGCTGAACAAGTATTGGTGGCCTGCACATCTGGCCTTGGGGTTTTCCCGTCGTTCTCTACGGAGAAAGTAACATTTTCATGAGTCACATTTATTTATGGAAATGCACGCCATCCTCAGGGGAAAAAGCAGTATGGCATTTCGTAAACCACATTTGTGAAATCGCGCGCCGGCCTTGTCGCGGATATACTCTGAACTTTCTCACCGTTCGTTGTGGAGTATCTCGCTGTCGTCAGCGAAGATGTGCACCGAAACCAAGATGAAAATTCTCCCGTCAAAGTACCAGCATACAAATTCCTAGAAAAATGTCTACCAGTATACCACCTCAGCTCGCAAAGATCGTTGGTCGACACAAGGCTGCTAAGGTTTCCGCAGGATTGATCCTTCATCATACCTACCTACTCCCCCTACTCACCGCAAATCCTCCTCATAAGGCTATCATATTCCAGAGTTGACTTGGCGCCTATTTGACGTCGGGATGGCACAAATCCAAACCGTGTTTTTGTTTCAGAGTACCAATTAATCCGAGCGCAAACCCCTCGCTACACGTCACGACGTTGTTAAGTCGAGGATAAAATTATTCCTCATATTCCTTCCTGGCAGAGCGACACCTGGTATCATAGTGCTTCAGGAGTGCTAATCCATGCTGCTGCTTGATAAGATACCGTGATAAAGAAGTAACGATCCTCTGAACAGTTTGGCAACCTGATTCCACGTATATAGGTTACGGTATCTGGTAAACTCGCATAACAAACGCAGGGGTATTTTGTCATTTTGTCTGTACTCAACATTACTCGTGTAATACGTACATAATCGTTTGAGTACCTCTGGATTATAAGGAAACTTCCTATCCAACCTTTCCCCCTTGCTCAATGGATTTTGAACGTATTAGCAACGTGCGCACTCTGATAGAGAGTAGGGGGGGTGTACTCATTTATTGCATAGCCGTAGTCATATGACCATTGACCCTTGCATCCCTACAAGGCCGGGACGAAGCACGTCGGGTTTTCACCGACCAGGAAGACATCGCGTGCACCAAGCGCGAAGCGCCGTGAGGTGTGCGGCGAGTCGCATGAAGGGTAAGCTGCATCCTACGAACAACCACTTATGAGGCGGACTTCCGCACCTTGTGCGTAGTTTCTTGCATATCGAATGACAGCTTCAAATGAATTTATTTGTTTTCTGGTGTGGTCACTTCCAGAGACAGCACTGGGTATACTATTTAACTGCCTCGTGGGTGCCTTACCATATACACACTACGTGGTATCACCCCTCTTGCACGGAGTTAGGGTTCTCCACTCCGCACAATATGATCTAACTCGACCACCATCTCGGGTACCGCCAAAACATA
>JAYJMJ010177622.1:0-16621 GCA_036873875.1 Laminaria ephemera
GCCGAAGCCACCTATGATGTTACCGCTATGATCACTGATCTGGCCTTAAACACCAGCACCGATCCAAGTGCTCTTGAATTGTTGGTTGATACGACTGCCCCGGTTACGCCCGCTGTTACCTCACAAACCACCAACACCGGAACCCCTGTTATTAGCGGCGTTGCAACTGTTGGTATCAATGAGGTACTGACCGTCGTCATCAACGGTATTACCTACACCGCCGGCGACGGCAACCTGGCCGACAATGGCGATGGCACATGGGATCTTACTATTCCGGCTACCGATACTCTGGCCGATGCCACCTATGACGTTGACGTCATCGTTACTGATGCAGCTGGTAATACCACCAACGACAGTTCCACTTCCGAACTGATCATTGATCTGATCGCCCCTGTTGTTCCGACTGTTACGGCCCAAACGATCAACACCGGCACGCCTGTAATCAGCGGTACTGCCACTGTCGGAGCTGGTGAAACTCTCACCGTTGAAGTCAATGGCATCACATACACAGCCGGCGACGGAAACCTGGTCGACAACGGCGATGGTACCTGGGATCTCACAATACCTGCGTCTGCCCCGTTAGCTGAAACCACCTACGACGTCATCGCAACCGTCACCGACAGTGCAGGCAACTCGACAAGCGACATCACTAACCCTGATCTAACTATTGATCTCACACCTCCGCCAGCTCCGGGTGTTACTTCACAGACCACTCAGGATCAAACTCCTGTCATCAGTGGCACGACCACTGTTGGCTCTGGCCTTACGTTGACCGTCACTGTTAACGGGATCACTTATACAGCCGGTGATGGCAATCTGATCGACAACAACGATGGCACATGGGATCTCACTATTCCTGCCACGGACGCTCTGCCGGAAACGACTTACGACGTCACAGCAACACTCACTGATATCGCAGGTAACTCAAGCTCTGACTCCGGCACCAGTGAACTGGTCGTCGATATCACAGCACCTCCTACTCCCGGGGTCACCAGCCTTACCACCAATGACACAACCCCTGTAATCAGCGGTACCGCCATTGTTGGCACTGGTGAAACTTTGACTGTTGAGGTCAACGGCGTTGTGTATACCGCTGGCGATGGCAACCTGATCGACAACAACGACGGCACATGGGACCTCAACATCCCTGCAGCGGATCTATTGGCCGAAGCCACCTATGATGTTACCGCTATGATCACTGATCTGGCGTTAAACACCAGCACCGATCCCAGCGCTCTTGAATTGTTGGTTGATACGACTGCCCCGGTTGCCCCGGCGGTTACCTCTCAAACTACCAACACGGGAACGCCTGTAATTAGCGGCACAGCAGTCGTAGGCACTGGTGATACCTTAACAGTCGTTGTAAACGGGATAACTTATACCGCGGGTGACGGCAACCTGGTTGTAAACCCGGATGGCACATGGGATCTGACAATCCCGCCGGGCGACGAACTTCCGGAAGGCACTATAAGTGTACAAGTGACGGTCACAGATCCAGCGGGCAATACGACAAACGACAGTTCAAGCAACGAACTGATCATCGACCTGACATCACCGATGCAGCCAACAGTGATCGCACAAACTACCAGTTCACTCACTCCAGTGATCACCGGAACTGCTACTGTCAACACCAACGAATCACTAAGTGTTGAAGTAAACGGCACCACCTACATCGCCGGAGATGGCAACCTGACCATTAATGGAGATGACACCTGGACTCTCGCTATACCCGCTACAGATGCTGTAACGGATAGTACTTACGATGTCACTGCTACCGTGACAGACCCTGCAGGCAATACCAGCGTCGATCCGACAACGGCAGAACTCATTGTCGATTCCATAGCGCCGGCGACACCCGCAGTAGCTACACAGATAACCGCCGACAACACACCAACGATCTCCGGTACAGCCGCTGTAAACACGGGTGAGACGCTCACAGTTGAAATTAACGGTGTTATATACACCGCTGGCGATGGCAATCTGGTAGACAATGGCGATGGCACATGGGATCTTGATATTCCAGCATCCAACGTACTCCCGGATGGAACCTTTGATGTCACCGTAACCGTGACTGATATAGCTGGTAATGAAGCGACTAACATCACCTCGTCAGAGCTGACTGTTGATACCACTCCGCCACCGGCACCGGGAGTCACCAGCCAGACCACTATGGATACCACACCAGTGATATCCGGCACCGTAGCAAATTCGACAGACACTACGCTGATCTTAAAGGTCGAAGTGAATGGCATTAGTTACACCGCCGGTGATGGCAACCTTACAGACAACGGCGACGGTACCTGGGATCTGATTATCCCGGCGTCGAATGCTATGAACGAAAACATTTATAATGTCACCGCCACATTGAGTGACACTGCCGGTAATACCTCGATTGACCCGGGCGCCAGCGAACTTGTTGTCGATCTGACTGCGCCTGCGACCCCGGGTGTGACCAGCCTTTCAACCAGAGATGTGACACCGGTAATCAGTGGCACCGCCACCATTGCAGCCGGTGAGATTCTAACCGTGCAAGTGAACGGCATCACCTATACGGCTGGTGATGGCAACCTTCAGCTAAACCTTGATGGCACATGGGACTTACAGATACCGTCTTCCGACGCACTGGCAGAGAACACATACGATGTTACTGCTACGGTGACCGATGTCGCAGGCAACATTAGTCTTGACCCGTCTGTGAGCGAACTGCTGGTCGACCTGACCATACCAATAGTTCCAGCTGCTGTTCCACAGATATCGGCAACACCGACACCTGTCGTCATCGGCGCCGCCGTCCTCAGCCAGGGCGAAACTCTGGCAGTAACAATTAACGGGGTAATCTATACACAAGGCGATGGAAATCTTGTGGTCAACACAGATGGCACCTGGACCTTAACCATCCCTCCGGGATACGCACTGCCGGACGGTGAATTTGAAATGCTGGCTACCATCACTGATGCAGCAGGCAATATAAGTATTAACAACGCTGGTGAAACGCTGACTATCGATACAAACTACCCAACGCTTGAAGCGCGGACAACGGATACCTTTCAAACTAACTTTCCAACGTTTGGCGGGTCCAGCTCTGAAGCCGACGGCAGTGTCGTCGAGATTACAGACCAGAACGGCAATGTGCTTTGCACCGCTATCGTCACAAATGGCAGTTGGTCCTGCACCTCGACCGTGGCACTACCGGATGGCCCCAATGATCTGATTGCCAGCACGACTGACGCCGCCGGAAACAGGGTTGAAGCACCATTTGCCGCCAACATTTCAACCGACTTTGACGGCGATGGTATTCCGAACTCCGTCGAAGGCAATGGCGATAGTGACGGCGAC
This sequence comes from Laminaria ephemera, assembly GCA_036873875.1. Taxonomy (NCBI): domain Eukaryota; class Phaeophyceae; order Laminariales; family Laminariaceae; genus Laminaria; species Laminaria ephemera. Next base: position 3,337 of record JAYJMJ010177622.1, read on the forward strand.
GGTGTATCTGACGCGATTGATCTGGACTCAGACAATGATGGTATTGCAGACATCAACGAAGAGCAGATCGATACAGACGGTGACGGTGTACCAAATTATCTGGATCCCGATTCAGACAACGACGGTATTCCCGATACGCTTGAAGCAATCGGTGCAGACCGCGATAGAAACTTCACGGTCGACAATTTCATTGATTTAAATGGCGATGGTCTATCAGACTCCCTGCAACAACAGACAGCCTTGTCTATACCAGACACTGACTATGATGGCATTCCAGATTACATGGACGTAGACAGTGATCAGGATGGCATACCGGACATCATCGAAACCGATGGAACCGATGCCAACTACGATGGAGTGATCGATCAATTTACCGACGCGAACGGAGACGGAATTGACGACGGAATATTCGTACTCCCGATAACACCGCGGGATACCGACAAAGACGGCATAATCGACTACCTTGATACAGACAGTGACAATGACGGCCTGTCTGACCTGGTGGAGTCTGGTGCAGTGGACAGCAACAATGACAACATTGTCGACTCCATGACTGACACTGATCAAGATTCCATTCCGGATTCTGTCGATGTGTCCCAAACCCTGGGACGGGACATTGATAACGACGGCATCGACGATCGATTCGACGCATCAATCCTGCAACTCGACGATCAGGACAACGATGGCATTGCCGATCTCTGGGACCCGGATGCCAATGGCGATGGCTTTGCAGATACCATTGTAAATGGCATCACTTTCGCACGCGCACTGCCTGACGAAAACGACAACGGTGTGGATGATCTGCTTGAGCCGGTCGGCGGGCCGATACTCACAGGCCTGCAGGGGCACGGTGGTTGCAGCATCCTGACGGGTTCAGATCAAAAGCTGGATCCAATCATCCCTGCCATGCTGCTGCTATCTGCATTGTGGGTTGGTTTCCGACGAAGCAATCGACTGTAAATCCAGCGCTTACCGGATTACCGGTGGGCGCTCACCGATCAAGGCTCAGCTCCCTTGAACTGTATCTCCATGCTTTTTGCACACTAACTGCACAATCAGGGTCGATACTCTTATTCACACGCAAAATATTTGAGTCACAACAAGGACCGGATTATGTCTATATTTAAAACACCTCACGCATTAATGCTCGCGATCGCACTGGCGGTAAATTTTTCAGCTACAGTTGCCAGCGCACAGCAATCCGGCGAGCGACGCGGCCCTCCACCGGAAGCCATTGAAGCATGTGTAAGCCTGGCCGAAGGCGATTCGTGTGAGTTCACGGGACCCAGCGGCGAGGCAAACGGACAATGCATGGCAGCACCTCACAATCCGCTAAAACTAGCCTGTATACCTGAAGGCGGACCCGAATTGCGCGGCGTCAAAAAGTAGCATCTAAGTTATTCGATACAGGGGAGCACACCATACGCTCCCCTGATCGGGTTGTTTGGAATGTTCAAATAACCCGGAGCAATGCAGGGTTCCGTTAGCGGTATTGCCGTTGTTGTTTCGACCCTGACAACAGATCGTTTGCTATTTAAAATTCACAAGATAACGTTTTGACCAGAATTTACCGGTCACCCAGAACGCATTTTTTGATTGATCAAATGCGATCCCGTTCAGCACCCGGTCATCGTTACCGTTGGTATGGTGCCGGGCCAGATTGCTCAAATCGTATACGCTGGCCACTTCGCCATTGGCCGGGTTAATTTTAAGTACCACCGGACTAAACCAGACGTTGGCCCAGATAAAACCATCCGCGTATTCCAGTTCATTAATTCTATGTACTGCGCTATTTTTCCACGTCACGTTGATTTCTTTTTCAATCGCGAAGGTGGAGGCATTCCGAAATAACAGCTTATCGCTTCCATCACTCATAATGAGCTGTTTGCCATCATTAGCAAGCCCCCAGCCCTCACCCTGGTACTTCAGTGTGGCACGAGTAGCCAGTGTGTCAGCATCCAGTAAAAACAGCGTTTTCGCTTTCCACGTGAGTACATAAACCGTCTTCTCCAAAACGGTCAGCCCCTCCGCAAAATATTCCTTTGCAAGCTTCACTTCAGAGATTACGTCATTATTCTCTAAACGGTATTTACGAACTTTTGACTTACCGTACAAACCACTTGATTCAAACGCTACATCGCCGCTTGCAATTTCAATCCCCTGCGTAAACATCGCAGGATCATGCACAACCGTTTCCAATACTTCATAGTCCCCACTGCTGTTTGCAAGTGACGGAGCTGTATAGAGTAGTAACCCCAGAAATATTAGAAGCACGCGCATATTCAAAGATCATTGTTGGAAGATTTGTATTCTAACAGTAACAGTTTTAGTAATTGACCACGCAGCGTGATTTAAGTGACCAGGTTCCTGATACCGGAAATTGTGATTCAGTGCGGATCGGTAAGCGTTTTCGAAACTTCGTTACACTTTTCTCTGACAACCGGGGCCGTGGATAAGCTGGCACCGAACTACCCGCACAGCCTTCAAGTATGACAAAGCGCTGCGAAACGGATAGGATTCCAACCTTCTGACAGCCGGACTTGACCAATGACCGATTCATCCCAGCCACAATCTAATACCCTTTTTATCAAAGTTTCCGGCGCTGGCATTCCGGAAGTCGATGGTCTGTTTGTCCCGTCCACAGAGCCACCGACAACATCAGAATCCGGCACGGTATCAACACCTGGATACTGGAACGGCAGAATGGCCTGGGATCGAGCTGATGGCAAATCAGACAGAAGCCCCGCTCTATCCTATTCGAACAGCTATAAGTCATGGCGCATCTGCCGACTCGACGGTCACCTGGCCTACGACAACACCTGCGACGACGTACTTCCCCCGACTGACACCGAGTGGCATGTTTATAAAAAAGGAGTTGCACCGGCACCAAAAGTCGAAATACATCATTACGACCCCAGGCTACCTTGCCCGGCCCCGAATGTATTCTTCGTCATCGGTGGACCCGGCAGTGGCAAAGGCACGATGTGTGAGCTGGCAGAACACCAACTCGGCTGGGTACATCTCTCGACTGGTGATTTACTCAGAAAAGAGCTCGACAACGCAGGACCGGCAGCCGAACGTATCGAAAAATTCATTACGGCTGGTGAACTTGTGCCCAATGAGATCATGATCACTCTGCTGAAAGATGCAATGGAACATCTCACCAGAACCACAGGTAAAAGAAATTTCCTGCTAGACGGTTTTCCGCGCTCACTGAACAACATGGAAGGCTGGTACAAAATATTCGGCAAAGAATCCCCGCTACCGACCATGCTCTATTTCGAGTGCCCCTACGAAGAGTTGGAAAAACGCATTCTTGGCCGGGCCAAATACTCAGAACGAAGTGATGACAATATCAAAAGCATGAAACTTCGCTTCGACACCTACAAGACAGAAACACTTCCCACTGTCGAGCTATTCAAGAGTAAAAATAAATGCATCGAGATAGACACCAGCCAGACTCGTGAAACAGTCTTTGGCGCTGTTACAGACAACCTGGCCGAATTCACCGACGAACGCTACCGCGATCAACCTCTGTCAGAACGATCTGAAATTCTGTTAGGTCTGCGGCCTTACCCTAAAGACTCCCCGAAAACCTGACGAGAAATTCAGCGTGTATTGGCTCTAGAACCAACCAAGGCACTATCAGTGACTCTTTGGGGGTTCAGCCCTACGAGATTCTTCGAAGAACGATAAAAGACCCGCTCTATCGGGTCATTTGTTTTTTAGTGGTTCACTAATACCACCACCCATTATCCGGTGGTGGTATTTCCTCTAACCTACTTCGATTTATTCCACTAACGCCCGCTTGCTGGCCGCAAACAATGCACGCTGCTCTGCGGTCATGTTTTTAAAACCATTGCGCATACGATCCCGCTTCGTGATGTTAATTTCAGGCAACGGCTTTGACACTGCCCTGAGACGCTGCGCTGCTCTGGAAATCTTCTTTCGACTGCGAACATTTGCACGAGCAGCTTGCTTCTTTTGCATAATTTCCTTCTTTTTCAGCAACCACTGCTTGCGTGCTTCAAAGCGGGATCTGGTTTTAGCCAGCCTGGTTTGAATTCTCGCCACGCGGTCGGTATCACCTTCCTGTTCCGCTTGAAAAATCAACTTTTCAAGCTGAGCAATTTTCTCTCGCTCTTTGGTCAGTGCAAGCACTTCGTCTTTAAGCGCTTTGCCTAAATCGATCCTTGACTGAGCAGCTCCTATGGCCAGGCCTTCCGGCACAACCGTAACCTGAGCCAACATGTCATAAGCCCAGCCCAGATCGTCAGTCTGAGGTACGCTTATTTCCTGTAGGGTAACCTCAGCGTCCGCTACAGTTGTAGTTAACGGTGCGGAAATATTCACGCTAGCCGCTGTCACTACAGTTTCATCAGTTGTTAGAAAATCACTGGTAAAATGTGGCGACTGAAGCCCGCCATTGAACCCTTGCAATCCAGTGCTGGACCACTCGCTCAAAGACCAGCTAAGCTCTTTGTCAATGTTGAACAATGTCACCCCTCGAATAGCAGGAAAATCGCTTTCAATCGTCGACATCATATCGGCAGTCCAGACATCCTTACTCTGCTGGCTGTCGTTATCGTTACCGTTCTGACCCCAGGAAGGATCAGGAAGATCCGATGGTTCAGCGCTACCGACTTCGGCAATGATGATTGGTTTGTCAGGATAATTCGTCACCAATGTAGAGTACATAGGCGAGAACACATCAGTGAAGCTGTCCCACGACGACCAACTGAAATTCGAACCCCAGTTGTAACCGTCGATTGAAGTCCAATCCAGGTAATCATCGCCGGGGTAGTATTGCGTTACATCGTTATGCGAATCCACGTTGACATTATTCGCACTCCAGACCCATTCGATATGATCGTTGACTCCGGCAAGTTCAAAGCGATCGTGTACATGTTGCCATGCCGCTTTATACCAAAATGGTGAATCCCCATAGGGATACCATGTGCCATTGAACTCATGGCCGAAACGTAAAAGCACAGAAGGCTGACTGCCCTCTGGATACGAATTTACCCATGCGACCAGCTTCTCGCCCCATCGGTCTATGTAACTATCCCAGTTTCCAATCGCTATTTCAGGCAGCAGGTTATCCCCGTACCTTGAATAGTCAATCGGCATCCAGCTAATCATTGGCAGCATTCCCTCACTGACTATTTTGCTGGATTGCCAATACAGATGATCCCAACTCTCTGAGTATGACGAGAAGACGTTGACGAACGCCATGGATTTCGTCAGGTTGCTGTTTAAATTGGTGATAGCTTGCTGGTTCCATGCGTTGCCCGGTACAAACGCACCAACCATCACATCAGCATTGACAGGAGCCGTCGCCATGATCAAACCGGTGGCGACAGATGCTACTAGCATTCGTTTATTCATCAAATTCCTTTTAGTTTTTTCAGCGCAAAACTGTCGGGCAGTTTCCTGTACCCGACACGATTCTTCAGTGGTTTTACGATTAATTTCTGGCCTGACAAAAAATGCCTGCGTGCCTAAGTTGCAAAGGCGGCATTTTTCGCTGCCAGTGTAACGACCACGAATCATTAACCTTGAATTTTTCTCACCGTGATTCAGTTCACGATGCTTAAAAAAAGATCGAAACAGCTGTCGACCATGCCACTCGGGGACTTCGAAATCTGCTTAGTACTTTGCGTATAGGAAGAAACCAACCAGCACCAAGCCACTACGGCAATCGCAATTCCAACTATCGAAAGAACATCTGTGATTGTATTCCCTGGTCAGATTTGAACTTGCACTTCAGCACTTACACCTGCCGTAAAACCCCACAGCGCGAAGAACTCGCTCCCTTAGGAGCCAGCTTCACCAACTTACGTAGCCGCCCGGCTCAATCGCAGGCTAAAATAGCGCAGGATACTGCGATGGCAAACGCACTTGTTCTATCAAATTTCTGATACATTTCGCAGCTAACACAACAATTTATAACAGGGACAATACATGCTCAGGATCGCTCTGGCGTTTTTCGCAATAACCGCTTTCTCGTCACCACTGTTCGCCCAGTCTTTTGTGCTTCCGATCGGTGGCATTCCCTACAAAGACTGGACTATCGTCAACTACACAGACAAAGACTTCAGCAGCGGCGTTATAGACTGGAATGGCGGCAACTATGCGTACGATGGGCATGATGCTATCGATTTCACGCTGCCAAATTTTTCTGCCATGGATGCCGGTGTTCCGGTGTTTGCGGCTCAGAGCGGTACCGTCACTTATACACACGATGGGGAATTCGATCGCTGGTCTCGTGTCAACCCGAATCCGGGCTTTCAAAGCAATTCTATTATTATCTCTCATGGCAACGGCATCACCACTAGTTACTTACACCTCAGGAAAAATTCAATCACCGTCAGCACAGGTGACACCGTTACAGCGGGACAGCAGATTGCATTGGTCGGCAGTTCCGGTTACTCATCTGATGCACATTTACACTTTACGGTTCGACAGAACGGCACTACCGTAGAAACCTACGACAACCCGTCATACTGGTGGCAGAACCCGTTACCTTATGCCGGAGATGTCCCCGACGTACTGGACTTCGGAGTAGTAGACCACTACCTGACAACAACTGAGCTCGTGGATCGACCACTTGAAGCAGGCGTATTTGATCTTCAGGAAGGATCCGGCCAGTTGGTAGTCGCGTGGGCGAATGTTCACGGGTTCAATAATGGTGACACCGTAGAATACTTTTTCTACCGTCCGAACGGGTCGCAATACACGCACTACACGTGGACTTCAAATGAGACTCGCTACGGATGGTGGGATGCTGCCATCACACTCCCTAATAACGCGGAAACAGGAACCTGGTCCATAACGGCAAAACACAACGGCGTGACACTATTGCAGGACAGCTTCTTTGTAATCGACTCCAACCTACCGGTGCCAGACCAGCCGGTCACTATCTCCCCCGTCAACCGAAGTGAAGTTCCACCGAACACACCAATCCCGGTTGCATTTAATGAAGCCAGTCCATCTGTCACCGAATACCAGCTGCAGCGATACGACAGGGTTACCAATGCATGGAATTACGTCGCCAGGCACGACGCCGCTGCAATCTGCTCTGCGGGTACATGTAACACGACAGTTGCAGGGCTTGCGCCCCAACTTTACGCAGCGTGGCGGGTAAGAGGTCTGAATTCATCCGGCTGGGGGCCGTGGTCAGTGAATGCTGTCTTTAATGTTGTAACACCAAACCTGCCATTACCGGGGAAACCGTCAGTACAATCACCAAAGAATGGTGCGACGGTAGCGCCGAATACTCCGATATCCATGAGTTTTTCAACCGCAACTGAGGCAGTAACCAGATATCAAATACAACGTTACGATCGCATCGCACAACGGTGGAATTTCCTGCGCACCTATAATGCAGGAAACATCTGCACAGGCAACACCTGTACAACACAAACACCGGGAATGTCGGTACAGAATTATGCGGTATGGCGAGTCCGTGCCTATAACGCTACTGGCTGGGGCTCATGGAGTACTAACGCCGTCTTTAACGTATCCAGCATACCGACAACCGTTCCTCCAAAACCCGTTGCACTGTCACCGATCAACTTTGTATATGTCGCCGCCAACACTCCTGTAAACGTTACTTTCGGTGATGTGGGGGCTTCAGCAACCCGGTATCAGCTACAGCGCTTTGACCGAAGCGTAAATAGATGGTCGTATGTGGCGGTTGAATCAGCCTCGAATATCTGTAGCAATAACGTCTGCGCCACTACTGTCGCTGGTGTCAGCCCGCAAAAGTACGCTGTCTGGAGAGTCAGAGCTTACAACTCATTGGGCTGGGGCGCCTGGAGTGACAACGCAGTTTTTAATACTCAATAAAGTTTGATTACATTACTCATGACTTGCGTGGTGGGCCTTCGTCCACCACGCACTCATGATCGATCCAGTACTCCGGAGAGCAGTTTCAGCTAGCGACCGGGTATTCAATATCCCCTTATGGAACCATGCCTGCTACCAGTTCGCCTAACTTCCATATTGCGCGTTCAATTTTCGAATCCCACGGAAAACCGCAACTTATACGCAAGCAACTCCGATAATTATCACTTGTGGTAAAAAGATCTCCGGGTGCAAAACAAATATCTTCCTTAATGGCCAGCGCAAACACCTCTCTTGCGCTGATGTTATGCGGAAGTTCAACCCATAATACAAAACCACCTTCGGGTCGACTGATCCGCGTACCGGCAGGGAACGTTTCAGCGATGGTTTTAGAAACTATCGCAATATTCGCCGCGAAAGATTTTCGCATACCACGCAAGTGGTTGTCGTAGGCCCCTGCATTTAAGTACTCACCCAACGCTAGTTGAGTCAGCGTAGGGCCACATAGTGTGGTGGCATATTTCTCCGTAGCAAGTTTGTCAATATAACCTGAGCTCGCAATCCATCCGATACGATAGCCGGGCGCGACGGTTTTTGAGAATGACGAACAATAGATCACACGTTTGGCGTTTTCCATCGCACTGTAGGGCCGCGGCCGCTCCTTTCCAAAAAATATATCGCCGTACACATCGTCTTCCAGCAAAGGCACACGGTGCTTATTCAACAACGCAAGTACCTGTTTTTTCTTCGCTTCACTGGTCAAACAACCCATCGGGTTATTAAATGCCGATGAAAACAGGCACGCCTTGATATTGTTTTTCTCAAGAGCTGACTCAAGTGCACTGACTGATATCCCGTCCACTGAATCGGTCGGTATTTCAGTCACTGTTAAATGCAGCGCCTGCAATACCGGTAAAAAACCGAAATAATTGGGCGACTCAACAGCGATGGTGTCTCCGGGTTTCGCCAGAACTTTCAACGCCAGATGCAAGGCCTCAGTACAACCGCAGGTAATAAGAACATCGTCAGCAGATACTGCATGACCCCAGTTTATTGATCGCCTTGCAATGGCTGTTCGCAAACCAGGTTCACCTCGGGGCGGCGAGTAGGTATTCGCCTGTTTGCCACGCGTTCTGGCCATTCGTACCAGAAATTTGTCCAGCTGGCTGTTAGCGAACAGATCCGGACCTGGTATCGCACAGCCCAGAGGGACCATTGAAGTGTCTCCGGCCAATTCGAACATCGTGGCCACCTGAGCGCTGCTACTCACCTTACGCGCACGGGTTGTTCCGGACAACACGGACGGTTTGTCCGGTAGTACAGCACTTTTGGTACTGACATAGAAGCCGGATTGAGGTTGTGCTTCGAGTACCCCCTGACTTTCCAACATACGATAAGCATGCAACGCTGTGGAAATAGAAACACCCCGTGCCTTACTTATCTTTCGCAATGAAGGTACTTTCTGTCCGGGACTCAAGGCACCAGAGTCAATCAATTCATCTATGAATTTTACAACTGCCTCGTAGCGGTACTCTTCGCCGGTGGCTTGTTCACGTGTGCCCATAATTTATTCCGATAGCCATTAAACTGTACTGGTAGTTTGTACATAACAGTTTCAGATTCTGAAACTGTTATGGTTACATTTTCCACAAACTGAATCTGTTTTCAATGCTAATTACCCACTATCTTTTAGTGAACCATCGGTTCACTCAAGGTAGAGCAATGACAACATCAAACCTGAATCGCTTTCCTGACCACAGCATGATGACGCTGACATCAGAGAAAGTTCGTTATGATCTGGCTGAAAGTGTGGGCCCGGATCTATTGTTATCTGATGTGCTGAGTAGCTCGGAGATCGCAAACCTGGGATCTCTGTCACTTGAATACAGATCAGCACAAGGCTGTGCGGAGTTACGACGTGTCATTGCACAGCATCACTCCGTAACGGCGGATCAGGTAGTCACCTGTGTAGGCGGAATGCACGCCATTAACCTATGCAGCACAATTCTGTGTAATCAGCACGATCACGTTCTTGTGCAACAACCCTCTTTTCCACTGACGACAAGTGCACTTACATTCAACAACGCAGACGTTGAATTCATCACAAGTACTTTCGATTCAGGCTACCAGATTGATGTTGATCAACTGGTCTCTCTACTAAAACCACAAACCACATTAATCTGCCTTGCAACACCACAGAACCCGTCAGGAGTAGCAATTCCACAGAGTGACATTCTAAAAATACTGGATGCAATGCAGCATCACTGTCCGGATGCTTTTTTGCTGCTGGATGAAACCTACCGCCAGGCAAGTTACGGAGACGACGAACAAATCAACAGCCTGTCTTCCCTGAGCGATCGCATTATTTCCTGTGCATCACTATCAAAATGTCATGGCGCTCCCGGATTGAGGGTTGGCTGGGTAATCACAAAGCACGACGCGCTGCGCAAGCAGCTGATCAATGGAAAATTCCAGACCATCATCTGCAGCTCCGGCCTCGACGAAGCAGTCGCATTGCATGTTTTAAAGCGAAGTGAAACGTTATTTCAGAAACGTCGGGAACATCTGCTGAAAGGCCGCGAGCAGGTGTCAGAGTGGGTACAAAAACACCCGGGCCAGATTTCATGGGTACCACCCGATGCCGGTGCACTGTGCTGCGTCCGCCTTAATACGATGGCAACAGATTCCAAAATGCTTGCGCAGTTTCACGATGAGCTTAACCAGCGCTCAGTGCGGGTAGCACCCGGTGATTGGTTTGGTGATTCACCCGAAGTATTTCGACTGGGCTTCGGCCTTCTTCCATTGGACGAATTAACTCAGGCGCTGGAGAACATAAGTCATGTCCTTAAAAAATTACGCTAATGCCGGACTACCTGTCAAACGTCACTCTTTCCGATGCCGGCACATCATCATATATGTGAAACAGTTTACTGGCAGAATGAAGCTGTGCATGAAAATCAAGCGCGAACGCAGGCAGCTTGGGAAATTAACTGATTCTGAATTGCAGGACATTGGCATCAGTCGCGCCGATGTTGACAAAGAGTGTCGTCGGCACTTTCTGGACGTACCGACTAGTAGAACAAAACCCACAGAAAAAATCAGCTAGTTATAATTGAACAAAGCGATAGGGAGCATTCGCGACCTATCGCCCCTTATCCCACTTAGGCGAAAAAACGGTAGATCACGACTATCATTAAGAGAGTGTTCACCGTACAACAACTACATTCCCCGGATTCAACAGGCAATGCTCACCCTGTTCAATAAAAATACCGCCGAGCGACCAACTCAGCTCTGCAGGTCCGCCATAAAATCAACAGGTAAGACGGCCGATCCGAACAAATATCACATTCCTCCGATATTCAATGATTCATGTTTAACCCTGTTTGCGCCCCGCAGACGATTAAGTAGTATGGGTGCCAGTTGCGGCAGATTAACGCAGCGCTGCATCATTTCCTAAATTTGCTCAAAGCAGGTTCACGCCATGAAATTTAGAACACAATTAGCGCACATACTCTGGATACCAGCATTACTGGTATTACTGGCCGCCACACTTGCCCGTGCAGCCAACGCCCCGGAGATAATCACAGCCGATGAGCTTGGCGGTGCTGATCGCTATTTAGCCTACGTTAGTACCGATAAGCCAATCTACCGACAGGGCGAAAACCTCTATTTGCGCGCTGTCATACTCAATGCAAGCGATAACACGCCGCTGCCGCGAGGTCGCCACAGCATATCCGTAAAAATCAGCGGGCCTAAAGGGGATATTGTTCATAAGGGATACTCACATGACGAAGAAAGCGCTATCGGCTTTCAATGGACTGTACCGGATGGTATTGCCGGTGGTCAGTATACGGCCAAAGTTACCAGCCCGACTCTGGGCCTGGCCGAAACCGAACGCACGTTTGACATCCGCGCTTTTCGAGCGCCACGAATAAAATCCCAGATTGAATTTACCCGGGAGGGGTTCGGTCCGGGAGACCAGGTAAGAGCAAGCGTATCTATAGAACGCGCTGAAGGAGGTATTCCAGAGGGTGCTCAGGTAACGGCCATCGCTCGACTAGACGGAGCAGAAATCTATCGTGGTCCTTCACTTAATGTAACAAGTACCGGCATTGTAGACGCCGTGTTTAATCTGCCTGATCAAATTGATACCGGCGATGGCAGTTTGTCATTTGTTATCGAAGATGGCGGCATCGTAGAAACGGCCAGTAAATCGTTGCCGGTTTTACTAAGAAAAATGGATATTTCTTTTTACCCCGAAAGTGGTGAACTGGTTGCAGGGCTTCAAAGCAGCGTATATTTTCAGGCACTGCTCGCGAATGGAAAACCTGCTGATGTAGCGGGATACATAGTTCAACTGAACGGTGATCAGCCGGGTACAGATTCAATATCAGAATTTAAGTCTACACATGAAGGTCGCGGTCAGTTTAGTTTTACACCACAAAAAGGCAAACGCTATGCTGCCGTATTTACAGCACCGTCCGGCATCACTCACCCCGCAGAATTACCGACTGTTGCCGACACCGGCACAGTGATCAGCAGCACTAGTCAGTCCTTCGACTACGCAGACAAGATCGGGTTTTTTGTTACTTCCAATTCAATCAGATCCCCAGCCCGCCTGACTCTGCATAAGCGTGATGCGTTAATTGATAGCCAGCAAGTTAACGGCAACAATGTACTCCTTGATGGCAAAGACACTGAAGGCGTGCTGATCGCCACAGCCTGGGATAAGCAAGGACACCCGATCGCTGAGAGGCTGGTCTATCGACAACCTAAATTCGGTTTAAACGTCGAACTAAAACTGTCCGACGAGCCATATATTCCCGGCGCCGATGTAAGCATTGACGTTCTGACGACTGATGACAACGGCAATCCCACCGAAGCGGTAGTTGGTATTACCGTGACTGATGACACCGTACTCGAACTCATTGAAACCAGGCAACAGGCACCGAGACTGCCCGTCATGGTGTACCTGGAAAACGAAGTGCTGGACCTTGCCGACGCACATGTTTATCTGGACGACACAAACCCAAACGCCAATTCAGCCATTGATCTGTTACTGGGCACGCAGGGTTGGCGGCGATTTGTGCTGGTGGATTTCGACGATATTAAGCAGCAGCATCCATCACAAATCGCTCAAGCTATGGCTCAATCCACCCGCCCGAAACCTGTATTCCAAGTAAACCGCAGAGAGGCTGCCGCAATGGTCAGGGGAAATAAAATGGGTTTACCGATGGTTGATATGATGGCCGAAGCGGAGGCGCTGCCAGACGCCATACAGATGGACGAAGCAATAGAAGTAGCAGAGGTTGCTCCAGCAGCCAATCTACCAGCACCCCCAAAACAAATACAGAAAGTCGATGTTCCTCAGGCAGCAGTCGTCGTTGCTCAACCGGAAGTCGCCGTTGCCCAGGCAAAGGTGGCGAACAACATGGCA
>JAYJMJ010177725.1:0-16619 GCA_036873875.1 Laminaria ephemera
GCAGTGGGCCAAGGATAGTATTAGTCAGTAGCGACTAGTGCCGCAAAGATGAAAAACGCGAAAACAGGCGCTATGCCTGTGGGTAACGCGTGAGCATTGTCTGCAAAACGAGCGAGCCTCCATAGGGGGCTTGTGCTATCGGGTAGCCAGTCACAGGTCAGCGCCACAGAGCCAAAAACTGACCCTTAAAATCAATCCTTTTATAAAATTTTCCAAACTGTTTGCTTCGTCTCGCTAAAGGTATTCAGCTAATAGCCGTTAAGCCGCTACTGCAGCCACAGGTGTGACCTGTGTATCACTTTTTGTGTGACTTAGATCGGGGTTTGGAAAATATGGTTAGAGCAAGTAAGGCGCTGGGATGCGCGTTTCTTTTTATTTGCACAAGCACTTCAGCTGACGTAATGGTAGGCGCGTATGTGTCAAACGATGCTTTCTCCAGAGAAGAGATACAGCTTGTCAACGCTACAGTGCCCAAGCCACTGGCTTATATTAATATTTTCTCCTCTTTTTCTCATGACTGGGATCACCTGTACTGGCAGACAACCAACAGCGTTGAGGAAGGTGCCCAACCACTAATTAGCTGGATGCCAATTGATCTGCAAAGACCCGACGACAACTTGCTACCAGAGATCGCCATCGGTCTTCACGATGCCTACATCGATAACTGGGCTGTACGATTGAAAGGCTGGGTAGATCAATATTCAGAGAACACGCAACCCAGGATTCTACTGCGTTTCGCGCATGAGTTTAATGGCAACTGGTACCCGTACGGTAACTCGCCTGAGTCCCTTAAACTCGCGTGGCAACGCATCCATGATCGTTTTACAGCTGCGGGTGTTGATCAGCATGTGGAATGGGTGTGGAGCGCGAATAACGTTAGCGTCGATGACTACAATGACATCACGAGCTATTATCCCGGCGCAGAGTACGTTGACTGGACTTCCATAGACGGATACAACTTTGGTAGTAACTACGCCTGGACCAGTTGGGAATCTTTTGAAGATACTTTTTCCGATACCTACAACACCCTGGTGGACAACTATCCGGAAAAACCCATCCTGATCGGAGAAACCGGCTCTGCAGAACCGAGCGACCTGCCGAGTGAGCAGTGGGGGCAATATGGTGATGACTCTGATGCCAGTGAAAGCAAGGAGCGATGGATAGCAGACATGTTATTGAAATTGGAAACATCGTTTCCTGCAGTCAGAGCGGTTACTTGGTTTAACAATTCGAAGGAACTTAATTGGTCACTCACTGAAGAATCAAGCACCGGAATGGGTTCGTTTATCGCTGGAATTCAATCCGATCACTACACGGTTGATTTTCTTGCTACGAAAGAAGTAGCCAGTTCAGTGGAGCCTTCAACAACAAGTGATCCGGAAGTTGCGACTGAGTCTGGTGGTGACGAAAGCGTCGGGCCAACAGAAGGTGAGTTGCGTCTGCAGCATGCAAGAAGCACTTATACTGATCTTCAGAGTGCGCATTTCGTTTCCCTGTCAAGCTGGACTGAGGTCAACGACAGGCTATTGGCCGCCAAGCGCCTCAATGCAACCAGGAAAAGTGATCAGGAGCAAGCGAAGCAAAAGTTGGACTTAGCCACGGGTGACTACACAGCGGCAAGGGATTCATTTCTGCAAGCAAGTAGCTCGTTAAACGAAGCCCGTAGTGATTACGGTGGAAAACGCAGCACCTCTTTTGTCATGCAAGAGAATTTCAGAGATGCGGTTGAGGGGCTCGATATTTCTGCAGCGGCCAAGAAAGACATTCTGAACCGGTTTATAAAAAACAGGGAATTATTTATAAAAAGCAGGGCTACTTTTGAACAAACCAGAGCTGAGTCTACCGATAAGTACCTGGCGTTAGCCATAGCCCGTGAGGATGGATTGGTGGGTGATGAATTGCTCCCGTACAAGGAAGAATTAGGGGCCGCTAGAGAGAAGTTTGGCGTAGCGTTTCAGGAGTTCTATGAAAACCGGACTAACTTCAGAGACAACATTGGAGAACTGGCCACTGCTCGTGAGGATCTGCACCACTCAATTTCGCAAAGGAATACAACCCGCGATAAATTTCGCAACAGTGTCGTCGAAAGAAGACAAGCCTGGAGAAAAATCGAGAGCACATTTCGGGAGCGGGCAGATGTATTGGACCAGTTAACCGCATTGAAAAGGGAGCTGGATGCGTCTAATACCACCTATCAGGAAAAGCTTGTTATTGTTTCCGTTAGTGCGTCGGAATTGGTGCAGCTCGAACAAGAGGAAGCGCGCGAATACTTTACTCTTCAGGATGCGCAGGACGAGCTGACACGAGGGTATACTGAGCTAACCGAAGCGCAACAGCTAGTGTCACTGGAAGACGTGTCCACCGCAAGTGCACTGTTATTGTCAGATTCTACGGGTACGAGCGACGAGGAAGATCAAAGTTACTGGACAGCCTGGACTGCGTGGGTAAATGGAAAGGCCGATGACGATGACGATGACAAGGACAAAAACAAAAACAAGGACGAAGACAAAGACAAGAACAAAGACAAGTCCGATGATGAGGAAGCGTCTGAAGCCGGGGAAGCGTCTGAGGATAATGTGGATGTAGATAGTAGTACTGCTACCGTGAACAGTGAAAGTAACGCTAACACTGAAAAGAAGGAAGAAAAAGAAGAAGCCAAAATAGAGAAGAAGGAACTGGCTGCTTTGAAAAAAGCTGTAAAAATGGATGCTAAAGAGCAAGAGCGGTTAGCGAAGTCGATCAAGCCGAAGGGCCTGGATCCAGCCAAATTGGCTGAGCGCCATTCCCGGTATAATGGTATGTCGATGAGTGATAAGAAGAAGCTGAAAGAGGTCAAGCTAGGCCTTGTAGACTACTGAAGTCAGAGGCTGTGCTGCTGATTGCAAGTAGCGTATAAACTGGTTATCCGGCGATGATTACATCGCCTTGTGATTTTCCGGCGGTGCTACTCAGTCACGTCAAGTGGCGGTGTACAGTTGGCGAGCTTCTAAATTCGACAGGCTATCTGCTACAGCTAACGGTGTTGACAGGTCGGCTTATGATCTACGTATGTTGTTCTGTAATAGCCGGGAATATGGAATCCGGCTAGCAAATAGGCTCCGCCGGCAATTGGTTCATGCGACTGTCATCTGTTATTGATTGCGTGGATAACTAACGATTCAGCGTAGTCGTTGGCAAGAGTGATTGTCCTCCGGTCTTTACCCACAAAGGCAATGGCTATCATTCGATAGAAAATACGAACAGTGAATTCGCCATTTATAGCTTTTAGTTGCTGTCCGCTGTTGGCAGAATGAGTTGCGTAAAATACGGAACTAATCATTCCTTGCGACTTCTCCCGGCGCTGAAGGCTGACTATAAAATGAACTCGAAGATCCCTTTGTGGGTAAACATGATGCAAGTTGTTCTTACGCTCATCATGCTGCAACAAGTTTATCTCTTCTACGTTGATCACGAGGCGGTTGCCGCGTCTGGTATCGCGGTGACAGGTAATCCGAATCTGAACCTTTTGTATGAGTTCGCAGGCCGGACCGCCACTATGGTTGTGGCATCCCTGTTTGTGTTGATCACGCAGAATGCCCGCTATTTTATTGTTGTGTTAGTGATGAATATTGCGCGTGAAGGGCAGGAAACCTTGATAGATCCGTTGTTTCCGTTAGTGAATGCGCCAGCGTCTCCCATGGGGGATTTTATTATTCATGTGGTGATAGTGGCAATAGAGATTTTGGCTTTAGTGGTGGTTTGGAGAATAGTCGGGTCAATGGATAAGTCAGCCGGCCAAGTGGCACCATAACTGATCTCTACATCAATGGTGGTGGTGCTGGAATGTGCATTGCCGGGAAACGTATTGTATTTAAATTTAGCTTCTGGATTAACAATCCGCTCTACAACGGCATGGGCAATCCACAATGCCGGATTGATTTTCGAGCACAGCATAGCGTCAGGGGGACATGTGTACGGCTGTGCGTAAATCCTGCTGCTCTGCAAGTATAGATATATCGGCGTCAGTCAACCTCAATTTCGGACAGCTGTAACCACAATCTCTATTAGCCAATTTCCACCCAGATTAACACCCAGGCATGATCTCTGTGGCCAATGTTGTGGGTCCTTGCCAATCCATGGATTCCAAACACTGTCCATTATTGGTTTATCGTCTATATTAGCGATAAATATTTGTGCTGAAATTATCCTTGTTTTATCTGAATTGAGCTTTTCAAGATTGTGCTCCAGGTTTTCCAGTGCCTGCCTGGTTTGCCCGGTAAGATCCAGTGATTCGTTTGTCGCGGTGGCTACTGACCAAACAAGATCTTTATAGGCCGCGCTGGTAGATCTGCCAGGCGGAGATTCACCAATAAATCTTTCTATCATTTAAATTACGGTCTCTATCGTAGTGCCAGTTTTCATGGTTGTTTATCAGGGCTGGAAAAAAACGGTCTGAGCTGAATATGGGTTCATAGGTCCGAATAGCCCGACCGTCTAACATGAATGATTGAAAACTACCAACGGTGCAGCGGTAAGTTTAACCAAATCATGCGCAGTGTAGTATCTGAATAGTTAGAGAATATCCTATCAGCGAAAGACGAACTCTGCTGATATAACAAGCCTGTCTAAGCGCTGTGCACGTAATTGATGGTCGATATCCTGGTTTTTGGATGCCAGTTGGTGCGGATGGCAGATCTCTTACTTGATTTTTTGTTAATTAAAGCTTCTTTGATAACAACTGTAAGGAATGGAAAAAGAATGCCAATGGTTAGGTGCCGTGATGCCCTAATGCAGTAACAGTAGTGGTAGAAGGTAATGCGTCCGGTGGTTATCTTAAGTGAATGTTGTGGTTTTTCGAGGGCTGTGGTTTCTGACTGGCTATCACTTGTTGTGGTGCAATATTCACGGTGTGCGTGGCGGGATTCTTGCGGTTGATGAAGCTCACGGTAGCAATCGCTCAACTACTCTGTATTCGATTCTCTCGTCGGGTATGCCGGAGCAGAGTATTTGTTTAATAACACCTGTTTCAATGGTATTCGTTTGTCTGAATCCCCCCTCCAGAATAGTGCTGGAATGCACACGCAGATCAGTCGTGAGGAAATGGTGGATGCTGATCCATCCGAGCTGTTGCATCAGATCGATCTGATGCAGGCGGTACTGGATACCGCGACTGATCGGATAAGCGTGGTCTGCAGAGATGGATTTCTGGTGTTCACCCTTAAATCGGTGGCCAAAGTCTATGGTAAATCAGTAGAGGATCTGATCGGGACACACCACTCGGTACTATTTGCCAATGATGTTTATCAGGAACACATAGAGCCTGCATTTCGTCGTGCGCTACATGGCGAAGAGGTAGTAGCAACGGCCTTGATGCAGTTTATGGTCGACTCGGATGAAAAGTATCAGACCCATTTAGATTTTGTTGTATCGCCCTGGAGAACACGCGATGGCAGTATTGCCGGTGTAATCTACAGAGTGATGGACAAAGAACGCCATGTGCTTGATGAAGAACTGGCGTTAACCCGACAGCAGCTGACAGACTTTGCGGATGCTTCTTCAGACTGGCGCTGGGAGATGGATAAAGAGCTGCGTTTTACCTGGTTTTCCAAACGTCTGGAGGAAATCTACGGCATCACAGTTAAAGATCATGTGGGTAAAGCGCGTAGCCACATTGCAGCTGATGCAGAAGAGCACAAGAAGTGGCAGGAACATCTACAGGATCTTGCCGCTCAAAAGCCTTTCAGAAATTTTGACTATCGAATCCAACTGGCAGAAGACAAGGTTCGGTGGGGGCGTATCAGCGGTGTACCCGTCTTCAATGAAAACAGCGAATTTGAAGGTTATCGGGGGGTTGGCAGTGACATCAGTAAACTCAAAGAAGTTGAGTTGGATGCTGAGCAGGCACACACTCGCTTTATGCGTGCGATAGATTATTACCCCGGTGCATTTCTGTTAATAGACAGCGATGAAAGGGTTGTAGTTTTTAACCTGCGGTTTGCTGAATTTTGTGAGGAGTTCGGGATCAAGGCGAATGCCGGTGATAAAATTGAATCGTTGATCCGGCAAATGGCCTACTCTGGAATGATTGATCATGTGGTAGGGCATGAAGAGCAGTGGATTGCACTGTGCTGTGAAGAATTCAGATCACCATCGGAGCCTGAAGAGGTATGCCGTAACGGTGTGTGGTATCGCAATGAATACCATTATCTGCCAGATGGTAGCTGCCTTTTCACCATGATAGATGTCACCAGAGCGCGTGAACTGGAACAGAGGCTGGTGTTTCAGGCGCATCATGATGCACTGACTAAACTTCCTAACAGAACCGCTTTTGAAAAGAGGCTGGACGAGCTCCTATCTGATGCTGAAAATCTGCATCAGGGGTGGGTTGTTGGATATCTGGATCTTGATCGTTTTAAGATTGTTAATGACACGGCTGGCCATAATGCAGGGGATCAGTTACTGATTCATGTCGCCGGTATAATTCAGCAATGCCTGCAGAGTGAAGAGTCACTGGCGCGACTCGGCGGAGACGAATTCGGGCTACTGTTAAAGCGAGGGACCCGGGAACAAATATTCGGCGTAGCTGAACAGATCAATAAAAAGCTGGATGATTTTCTGTTTGCATGGGATTCCCGGGTATTTAGTGTCAACGCTAGTATTGGACTGGTTAATATTAGTGAAGAGCACTGTGAAGTTACCGCGATTTTATCGTGTGCTGATATCGCTTGCTATGCGGCCAAAGATCTCGGGCGGGCGCAGGCGCATTTGTATCAGTCTTCAGATGCCGAGCAGCTCAGTCGTCATAATGAGTTATTGCTGGCGTCGGGAATAGAAGAAGCCATAGAAGAAAACAGGTTCGAACTCTATGCGCAGCCAATCGCAAGGGTGGCCGGAGGTGAGCTTGAACATTGTCACTATGAGGTGCTCGTGCGGATGCTCGATCAACAAGGTGAGCTGATACAACCCGGTGCTTTTATCCCTGCTGCAGAGCGCTTCGGTGTGATGAACAAATTAGACCGATGGGTGATCAGGCACTCACTGGAGACTCTGGCCGCGATCACTCAAGATACAGGCACTGAAGTCTCCATCACCATAAATCTGTCAGGACAGTCTCTTACTGATCCGGCACTTGCTGAGTATGTCAGTGATCAATTGGAAGCCTCCGGCGTTTCTCCCCGAAAAATCTGTTTCGAATTAACGGAAACGGCTGCGATTAGTAATCTAAAGAACGCAGATCTGTTTATTCGTTCTGCCAAAGAGATAGGGTGTAAATTTGCACTCGACGATTTCGGATCGGGCTTATCATCATTTGCGTACATCAAGCACTTTCCTGTGGATTACTTAAAAATAGATGGTAGTTTTGTCAAAGATATTATCGATGATCCCACAGACAAGGTGATGGTCACTGCTATTAATCAAATGGCGCATGTACTGGGTATGGAAACAATTGCAGAGTTTGTTGAGAACGATGAGATACTTAATGAACTGCTGGAGATCGGTGTCGATATGGTGCAAGGTTTTGGAATCGGCAGGCCGGCCCCGTTTTATACCAGTGTAAAAAAGCAAATCAGTCAGGACGCCAGAAAAGCGGCCTGACCAGCCAGTTCAGTTGGACTGACTGTTCACGAGAAAATACGCGCAAGTCAGGAGACGAGACATTGATGGAAATATTAGCGGGCTCCATAGTGATCGCCTGAGCGCTAGTACGCCGAATATATTTAAGATAGTCTGAAGAGCGATCGCTACTCGACTACAACCTGAGCCGTAGGCAGTAGAACCAGATCCTCTCCGTCGGCAGACACCACCACGGAATCTTCAAGCTCATTGTCCGGCACAAAGCAAAACAGTTCTACCTCTCCGGCGATCGGCTGCCACCCTTCACAAAATTCATCGCGCAACCATAGCGGGATACCGGGGGTGTCTTCAAGGATCAGGAATTCTTCAACCTGAGAAGGCAGCCCGCTTATCGAGACATCGCTGAATCCTAAGTCCATTTCTGCAATGTCCAGATCCTCCGGTGAGATATAGAGCTCATACAGATCATCATCGAATTCGGTTTCATCGCAGTTGAAACTCGTTTCATCACTACATTCGTAAAATGCGATCAGCGTTCCTTCTTCGTTAAACACTTCGTTGGAATAGCCATTTTCCGCGGTGTCGAAGTCACGGGTGTAAGCGTAGGCTGATTCCTCACCCGCTTGCCCGGAAATGTAGTAGTCGTCGATCCTCGCGCTGTAGAAAACTTCTCCGGTATCGACGGACTGGGTGGTGAATTCAAACGAGTAGGTTCCCGGAGTGCCCTCGGTATCAAGCAGGTCACGCTGGACCGTCAGTCGTTGTCCGGAAGCGTTATTGCGATAATTGTATCTCTCGGTTTGATTTACCGGTGAAGAGTTGCTCACCTGGTAGGTGATTTGATCGTAAGTCGCGTTCCAGCTCAATAGCAATTGATTCCCCTGCAGCAAATCGTCGGTCGACGCTAACAGTTGGAACTCGTTGGTGGGGGTGTCGGGCAGGAATAGCGTTAACTCATTGAACACAACACTCGATCCTTCAAGCGAGGTGTAGTAAGCACGAAGTTCACTGGTCGTGGTGTCTTCGGTGATAGTTTCTGGCGGGGTGTCAGCGTTTGCCGTCTGATGGATTGCGATCATCTTTTGAGTTACATCATCCGTGTAGACGGTTGCTATCTCTCCAGGTGCAAATGTACAGGTATCAGACTCTGTTAGCGCCGGTATGCACTCATATAGTATGGATTCGAACTCGTTATCCAGTAAGGTTAATATTTCCTGGATTGCGATTCTTGTGGTGTCGATTTGCTGCATAGACGGGCTGATCAGTGACCAGCTCTTTGATTCTGTCTGCGTGTCGGCGTTTGATCCGCTTGTTACTGTGGTGACGTTTTGCGGGCTCGTGGTGTTACTGCCTTTAATGGTCTTTGGTAACTGTGGGCTGATTTTCTTTGGCAGGCGAGGCACATCAGTGGGGACAATCTTCGGTCCGGTGCTGGTGCCCACTAAACCGCCGTCGCAGGCAGAAATACACACCGCCATGATCAGGCACAGAACAAGGTGAGTAGTGCGTCGAGTCATGATCTAGTCCCGATCCATCTTTTGCTTAAAGAAATAAAGACCGACACCGGCCCGGTTCCGCCCGCTGCCTTTGATGCCGGGGTTGCTGTCCCGGTCCTGAGTGGCAAAAAACTCATTGAGTTCTTTCATGAAACTCATTGATCGATCACGGCTGATGAGTTCCAGGTTTTGTAAAACATCATCGGGCAGATTGTTGTACACCACGCTCAGCTGTAGCCGGCGCTCATGTTCATCACTACTCAAATTATGGTCAAGCGTCTCCAGCAGATCGGCTGTGCAATCGCCCAGTATGTACTGCAGGTCGTCCATACTCCCCAGAGGGGTGAAGGCCTCGACTAACAGCTCTACTTTGTTATCGCGGCTTTTAACAGCACCTACCCGGAGTAGTTCGTCCAGTACGGCGCGTGGAGTGACATCCCCTCCGTGTGCAGACACCAGGCTGGCGAATTGATCATCGACAGTCAGTGTTTTTGCTTTCCCGTCATCGCTGAAATTTTCGTCGCTCTGCCACGCGCCGATTATCTGTGCGGCCCGGTTGCGATGCCCGACAGAGGGCGCCGTCGTGGTGGGACTCTTAAGGATCTTGCTGACTTCATGGCGGTGAACGCCCGTCAGTACCGACACTCTGGATGACGACTGCTTGCGCCCCGGAACCGCGAAATCCTCGTTAGCCACTTCAACATAGGCACGCTTTGCCAGAGCGGCAAAGTCGGCGTAGGCAATACCGTTTCGCAGCAGTAAGCGCGCAAGCGGTTTCAGCAGCTTGGACAAAGCCGCCGTAATAGCGCTCTGCTTATTTTCCATCGCTGGTTGGTTCAATCTGCTGTCTCATATTTGGTGTTATCGAACCAAAAAGGTAAAGGTTTAATTTTCATGGACGTTAAATCGGATGAATTTGGTGAAAAAACACCAAATCGTAAATCTGGCATAAACGAGGCGACTCATGAAAAAACATCAATCATTGGCGGTTTTCGGCGTTCTGACATCAGCTTTGCTGATTGGTTGTGACGGTGATCTGGATCTTTCACCGGCTCCGGGAAACGAAAATCCGAACACAAATGCAATGAACGTGCGCATACCGAAAAGCTTGCAGGCGGCAGACGACACGACCGACGAGTCAGCCGAACAATTGAACGGCCAGTCAAACGAAGATTCAAACAACCAAACCGACTCTTCAGCGGTGACGAAGGACGCTGTGAAGGACGTCGAAGTGATCGTTGGGGGGCTTGACGCTGCAACGGCAGGTGCACCCAGTCAGGCGCTGTATCTTGGTGCCGAACTGCTGAGTGAGCGTGTTGAATTTGCTCAGGAAGCGCTTGATGAAATTGATAGTGCCTGGGAACAGATATCTTCTTACTGTGCGTCGGTGACGCAAGGTGACGAATGTGAGATTCCCGCCGGAACATTGACAGGCGATAGTGAAGCAAGTGACCTCGGGTACGCAGACGATTTACTGTCAACTGCACTCACGTATCAGAGCAATCCTGACGACACCTATGATCACTCGCTGACCAGGAAATTCAGTGAAGACTTCACGGAAACGGAAGAGTTGCGATGGAATGCCGATCGTAGTCTTATAGCGATGAGCATTGACAGTAGCTGGCAGGATGAAGACGGTGCCGGGTCACAGAGCAGCGATTTGCACTTCAGCGAGAATACCGAAGGCGATCAAATTTCACTGCGTGATGAATTCACCATGGGTGATTCAACATTCACAGACTTCCAGCAGTTGCACCAGCTTAACGACGGGCTGAACGGGGTTGAGGTGAAATCTGAGTTCAACTGGTCGGATGCCTACAATAGTGGACAGTGGCAATCACATGCCGTTGCCAATGATGAAGGCGGCAAGCTTGCAACAACCGCCAGCTTTGACGGGGAAGACTCTATCTGGCACACCAGAGAGACTTTTGATGATGACGGTGGACTGGTGTCCAGTGAATACTGCGAGCAAACCAGCGGGGTTGATTGTGGTGATCCTGCCAACTGGACGACGGAAGAAATTGATAGCGATGTAGAGTTTATTGATATCGAGTTTGACGAGACTGGCAACGGGCTAGACGAGGCCTTTGAAATCGCTTGCGCTGAAATGGATGACGATGCATCAGATTGCGGGTTCAGTGAAACCGAAATGACAGTACTGCATGGTGCATTTGATATCTTCGATAATACAGATGATGTCACTGTCTACCTGTGCATTGAAACGGGTGAAGATGAGTTGGCTTGCCGGGCACAGGACAGCGATGATGGTAATGCCGTGTTTGATATTGAGAATGGCGCTACAGAGATCGACGAATATTCCTTTATAGAAAACGGTGATTCTGATGGCGCGCCTGAGAGTGGCGAAGGGGTCGAAATATCTGAAATAGACGCTGCTGATTTGATCGATCCGGAACTCATCGAATCAATCGATGACATTCACGATGGTGTGGTCAGCTGTGTAACAGATGATGATGGTGAAGCAGGCTGTGATATCGATGGCGAAGCTTTTGAAGTAGTCGATGCCACGGAAATCAATGAGCTTTTGGAAGGTTATGTCTGTGACGATGACGTAGACTGTGATATCGATGGCGAGGCCTTTGAAGTAG
Source organism: Laminaria ephemera (assembly GCA_036873875.1). Taxonomy (NCBI): domain Eukaryota; class Phaeophyceae; order Laminariales; family Laminariaceae; genus Laminaria; species Laminaria ephemera. Next base: position 11,657 of record JAYJMJ010177725.1, read on the forward strand.
TGGATTCCGCGGGAATCAATGAGCTTTTGGAAGGCTATTTCTGTGACGGCGACGCAAACTGTGATATCGATGGTGAGGCTTTTGAAGTAGTCGATGCCACGGAAATCACTGAACTACTGGAAGGTCATGTCTGTGCCGGTGAACAAGATGACAGTGATGACGTTAACGAGACTGATGAAGACTCTGATGCTGAAGGCAGTGCTTGTGTGTCGGTGATGATAGAAGAACTGGCAGAATAAGTACTGGTGTAGCGGTACGACTATTTAAAAGTCAATGAAAGTGGGGCGGGCTATATGCCCGCCTTTTTTCTGTAGGCGGGAGACTGTCGATCCTGCTCTCAGCTTCGGATATTAAAATAGATTTATGCGAGGATCGGATGGTGATCTATGGTAGCGACGCCATTGTTCACTCGCACATTTAATTCAACCACTCTGGTGCCTTGCGGCAAGTACTGAGTCCGGTTATTTGCATCGATGAATTTACTGGCTGATTGTGCCGCTTGCAGGCCTGCTTCAAGATTCAACCGAACCATCACTCGATCGTGTGGCGGGATGATCACCGGTTCAACGTAGGCGTCTGCCATATTTAGCGTGGTGCCATCAAATTGAATAGACTGTGTGGTAAACATTGCTGCGGCTATCGGCTGGTTTGTTTTGTTGTGCATCAGTAGATAAGCCCGTGATAGATCTGCACGGCTGATGAGTTTACATTGGAGTATTTCATCGTCTGGTGCGGGTGATATAAATTGTGCGGTAGCAAGTGCGGGCAAACCTGCCAGTAGTCCGGTTGTCGTTATACCGGTCAGTAGTTTTAACGTGAGACGTTTTTTTGCATCAAAGTGAATGTCTGTTTTCATGAGGTTTTCCATGCTGCTCACTTACTACCATATATCACGTTTTATCAATTTAAAGAATGGCTTACATTGTTTGACAATTTCAGAGCCAATGATTCATTTTATTCGCCAGTGAATTAAGTTGATTTCAGGGGGCATGAGTTTGGTGATAGTGTGCTGAATATGTCTGCAACAGTGAACAGTTGGAAGACTTGTAATTCTTGGTCTTGTAAATAATAAAGATCCACGTTCATGGGTCTGAACTGGGTTAGACTGATTCTTTAAGAGCGGTTTAAAAATATTCAACAACGTTGAATAACACCACAGTCAAGCAAGTGCAGATATTTTGACAGAGCCAAAAGAAACCGGATGGCGAGCCATTGTAGGGTCATCATTAATCATGTCCCTGGCATTGCTTGGTGATGCGCTACTTTATGCGGTGCTTCCAGCGTATGCAGAAAGTTTTGGTCTGACACTGCCGTGGGTGGGAGTGATGCTGTCTGCCAATCGTATTGTTCGTGTTTTTGCCTACGGGTATATAGCGCAATTGACTTACACCCTGGGTGTTCGGCGGATGTGCATCGGTGCGGCTATAGTGGCGACGCTTTCAACCGCGCTTTATGGTGTCAGCCAGGGGCCTGTGCCAATGCTGGTTGCTCGTGTTTTATGGGGGCTGACTTATGCCACCCTGGTGCTGGTAACACTGTCCTACGCGATGGAATCCCGTCAGCGTGTCGGGACACGGATCGGGGTTGGTCAGGCAATTCAGCGACTGGGGCCTATTCTGGCGTTGCTGTGCGGTGCATGGCTAGTCGGGCAGTTAGGGCCAAATGCGGTTTTTCTTATTCTTGCAGTGCCAACCGCTCTGGCGATACCCGTTGCACTGTCATTGCCGAGACCAGCAAGCCCGCCTGTTAATCGCAGCAAACCCATGTCACTGGCAAAGCCAACACCAATCGATGTGCTGTTTTTTCTACAGGGATATGGTGTTGATGGCGTCTTTGCTGTGTCCATTACATTAATTTTTGCGCGCGAGGCGTCTTTGTCTCAGGCGGTGTTGAGCGGTGGGGCGCTATTGGCCATGCGTCATTTTGGAGAGGCTATTGCGGCTCCCCTTTTTGGATGGGTAGCAGATCGTTACGGCGCACGTCGGGTTTTTGTCATGGCCGCAGTGCTGACGATGCTTGGTTTCGTTGGTGTGGCGTTCGGGTTCACTGTGATCGGTGCATTGGTGATGCTGCTGTTTCGTGGCGCACTCGCATCCGTTGGTCCCACTGTTATTGCACAATCGTTGAGCGCAGATGAAGATGCAATCGGTCCGCTTGCCCGTATGCAGGCATGGCGGGATATCGGGGCGTCGTGTGGGCCATTGGTGACCGGTTTTTTATTGACCACTCTGTCTGCAGAAATTCAACATGGTGCGGTTGCCTTTGCTATGGCTGCAGGGCTTTTTTACTGGTGGTTGAAATCCGGTAAAGAAAAGTCCGGCAATACAGTGTGACACTACACCCCTGTATTGCCGGAATAGTGGTTTCAGTCCTTCGGTAGTCGTTTTATTCGTGCCCGCCTGGCATCGGTAAGACCGCCCTGTAGCAATCCAATATAGTTGTATCGCGATGCGGCAATATCAAAAAAACCACGACCCAGTTCTGTATCGATTTGCTCTCTGGTCAAACCGATATCGCGCAATTGGTGCTCGTTCAGGCAGCTCAGTGTGTGTCTTTCCCTGGAGACCTGTCTGCCCAGTTTCAACTTTGCCATCAAAAATTTGCACCTGGCTCTCAGCTGATCGAGTAGCAGATGTACCGGGTGTTTACTATGATCCCGCTTGTGGCGAGGGGGTGGGTTAGCCAGTTGTATCATGTCTGTTCTCCTTACTTTTTACGCGCTTGTGGCGCGTCAAAGGAGTGTGGATCACCGGGTCGGTAATCGCTAACGAATGATATTGATTTCCATTATCAACTATTGTGATTGCATCATTGATAGATAATCTGTTTCACTGGTAGCGAAATGAATGACAGGTGATTTATCACGGTCAATGATTTTGATTATCAAACCTTGTGATGAGTGAAGTATCAGAGACAGAGCAATGCCCAGAAACCTTGATGTCGGAACACTGCGAACGTTTGTAACGGTTGTTGAAATGGCGGGCGTGACGAAGGCGGCCAATAAACTTCACCTGACCCAGTCTGCTGTCAGTATGCAATTAAAACGTCTGGAAGAAACGCTGGGGGTTTCGTTGTTGAAACGCGATAGCCGGGGTATGGTCGCTACTGTCGAAGGTGAGCAGTTGCTTGGCAATGCCAAAAAACTCATAGAACTGAATGATGAGACTCTCAACGCACTACTGCAACGCGATGATGGTGGTGAAGTGCGCTTCGGGGTATCGCACGATATTGTCGAGCCCCATGTGCCGGGTATTCTGAAGCAGTTTGTACAGACTTATCCTCGTGCATCAGTAAGGCTTTTCTGCAAGCACTCGGCAAAGCTTCTTGATCGATTCAGAGCCGGCAAGCTTGATGTCATCATTACCACAGAACTGGAGACCAGCTCAGGTGGCAAGAAACTGCTTGAACGTGATCTGGTCTGGACCGGCGCCGTCCACGGCAGAGCCTGGCGGCAGGATCCGTTGCCACTGGCGTTCACCCGCATCTGTATGTTTAGAAAACCTGCCATTGCCGCCCTTGAAGCGTCGGGTATATCATGGGTCAACGCCGTTGATTCAGGTAATAATTTTGACTCCGGTGCGATAGCGTGCGCCGCCGACCTGGGCATCAGGGCAGATATTCGGGGTTTTAAAGCACCGGGTATGACAGAAGTTATCGACACTGATAATCGACTCCCCCGCTTACCAACCTATTTTGTTAATTTATACGCCGCCCAACGAGTGGGTGCTGCCAACGATAAAGTAATTAAAGAATTCACTCGTTTAATAGAAAATGCGTTTACAGCAGAATTTGAAAGTGAGCCCGGTCGTGAACACCTGCAAGAAGGTGGAGCGACTGAGCGGTAAAAGTAATGCAATGGGGTAAGTTCACTGATAGCGCTCTACGCGCTATCAATACGCCTTCGCCCAACCTTGATGATAAATCCTAGATTAGATTAAGCGTGGGGAGATCAAGAGCAAACACTTTGCGATTATTTTCGCGGGCTGACACCAATGGAAACCCGATGCGTAAGCGAGATAATTTTCTCTGTTTTTTACCATCGTGTCGGTTGCAATATTTTGATTTTTTACTGGATGCCTTATCGTCCGCTAAGTGCCCTTTGCAGGCATTCAAAAAAAACAAGCAAGTGACTACAGCATTGCTTCGCTCTTTAACAGGCCGTACACAACATGGTCATAGTACTGGCCATTTACCTTTTCGGAGCTCCGCAGTATTCCTTCTTGAATAAAACCAATTCGCTCAGGAATCGCTCTGCTTTTCACGTTCTCTTTTGCACACTGGATTTCAATTCGATTTAACGCAAAGTCATTAAAACCGATCTTTAGCATTTCTAATACTGCTAGCGACATATAGCCATTGCCATTGTACTGCTGACCTAGCCAATACCCTATACGTCCCACGTCATTTTCCAAGTCGATTTCATGATAGTCGACCACGCCGATGATTGTATTCTCTCGTTCAACTGCTACTTGGATTGCTTTTTTTTCACCATATAACTTCTGCTGTTCTTTTATAAAATTAACAGTATCTTTCTCTTGAGTAGTAAATTCTACCCAGGGAAACCAGGGTCTCAGGAATGCCCTATTTTTATCGGTGAGCTCAAAAAGAGATGGAGCATGTTGCTCCGTTAGAAGAGAGAGGCTAAGGTTTTTTTCAAGCTTTCTTGGTGTCATATTCATGTGCCAAAATGCTGCGATTTAAAACTCACGTTTCACAATTTCCCAACTTCTGCTTTTGGCTGATACCGGCAATAGCCTACGCAACCAATCGCTTTATTCCTTTAGGCGGCTTGAGCGACGACAACTCATATGTCACCTGTAATTTCATCCAGAACTCTGGAGAAGTGCCAAGCGATTTTGCTAACAGCTCTGTTGTGTCTGGCGTAATGCCGCGCTTTCCTCGTACAAGTTCATTTGGGTGCTTGGTGACATTGCTCTTGGCAGTCTATGGGGCAAAGCGCCTG
>JAYJMJ010178047.1:0-16608 GCA_036873875.1 Laminaria ephemera
GGCTGCGGGTTCTGTGGCATCTGCGCGATCCCGAGCGTTGTCCGAAGGTCATCGTCGCGCCGATTCGTGCGTTGATTCAGCGACTTGGACCGGGACACGATGCAATCGAGCCCATCGTTGTCGGCCAGGGCGACCAACTCGACCAAACCCAGCTCACCGCCGATCTGGTGGCTACCGGCTACCGCCGTGAGTACCAGGTGGAACACCGCGGCGAGTTCGCGGTTCGTGGCTCGATCGTCGACGTCTTCCCTTCGACCTCAGACATTCCGTTCCGAATCGACCTCTGGGGCGATGAGGTAGAGCGGCTTACCGAATTCGGTGTCGGCGATCAGCGCAGCACCCTGTCGGTGTCGGAAGTCGAGATCTTCCCCGCTCGCGAGCTCATGCTCGACGAGTCGGTGCGCGAACGGGCCGAACTTCTGATGGCCAGCGAACCGTGGGGCCGCGATCAGTGGGACCGGCTCACCGACGGGCAATTGTTTGACGGTATGGAATCGTGGATGCCGTGGCTGGTCGAACGCGACCAAGTGCTCTTCGACCTTGTGGGCCCTGGCGGCATGGTCATGCTGGTCGAGCCGAGCCGTCTACGCGACCGCGCCACCGACATCCTCGCCGAGGAAGCCGACCTCGCTCGCACCCTGGCGCGTACCTGGGGCGCAATTGCCGACGACGCATCGCCCAGCGAAGCCGATGGGCTCCCGCGGCTCCACCTTCCCTTCGATCGATTGTTGACCGGTTGCGAAGCTCCCGCATGGGCGCTGCCCATCGTCCCCGATGGTCCGAAGACACCTGGAGTGAGCGCAAGCGGGTGGGATCCGGCAATCGGCGATGGCACGAGCTCGGGCCAGCGACTTTCATCGATGCTCGACCGCGGTTACTCCCTGACGGTCGGCGCCGATGGTGCCGCCTCTGGTGCCCGCCTTTCGAAGCTTCTGCTCGACCAAGGCGCCGACCTCGCGTTCGATGCTGATGGTTCCGCCGATGTGACCGCCAAGGGAGGCCGGATCACGGTCGCCCCGCTCGAGCGTGGTTTCGTGCTCCCAAACCTCGAGGTGGCGGTTCTGTCCGAGGCCGAGGTGACCGGCCGTCGCCGGGCCCATCGAAAAGCTCGGAAACGCAAACGGAACGCCCAGGCGTTCTTCGACGATCTCAAAGTCGGCGACTACGTGGTGCATCAGCAGCACGGTGTCGCAAAATTCGCTGGAATGGTGAACCGGGCAATCGGTGGCGTCGAGCGCGACTATCTGCTGCTTGAGTACCGGGGGAACGACAAGCTCTATATCCCGACTGAGCAGATCGACACCGTTCGCCACTACACCGGCGGCGATAGTCCGTCGCTGAGTCGCCTCAACGGCCAGGAATGGCAAAAGACCAAAGCTAAAGTCCAGTCGGCGGTCGAGGAGATCGCGCAAGAACTCGTGGTGCTCTATCAAACCCGAGTGTCGACAACCGGCCATGTCTTCGCCGAAGACACCCCGTGGCAGCGCGAACTCGAGGAGTCGTTTCCGTTTCAGGAAACACCCGACCAACTCGATGCGGTTGCCGACATCAAGAGCGACATGGAACAACAGGCCCCGATGGACCGCCTGGTTGTTGGCGACGTTGGTTTCGGAAAGACCGAAGTGGCGCTGCGGGCGGCGTTCAAAGCCGTGCAAGATGGCAAACAGGTTGCGGTGCTCGTGCCGACCACGCTTCTGGCGTCACAGCATTTCATTACCTTCACCGAGCGGATGTCCGGGTACCCGGTTCGTATCGAGGTTCTCAGTCGATTCCTGACTGCGGCTCAGGCGCGCAAGGTGGCCCAGGGTGTTGCCGACGGCGATGTCGACCTGGTCATCGGTACCCACCGCCTCCTGTCAGCTGACATCAAGTTCAAAGACCTCGGGTTGTTGGTGGTCGACGAGGAGCAACGTTTTGGTGTGTCTCACAAAGAGGCCATCAAGCAGATGCGATCGAACGTCGATGTGCTCACCCTTACCGCAACGCCGATTCCGCGAACGCTCGAGATGAGCCTCACCGGAATCCGAGACCTGAGCCTTCTCAACACGCCGCCCGCCGACCGTCAACCAATCCTCACCTATGTGGGTGAGTACGACGACCGGGCCGTCGCCGAAGCGATCCGTCGCGAACTTCTTCGCGAAGGCCAAGTGTTCTTCGTGCACAACCGGGTGATGGACATCGAGCATGTCGCGGCCCAGCTCAAAGAGCTCGTACCCGAGGCTCGAATAGCGGTGGCGCACGGAAAGATGGACGAGGGTTCGCTGGAACGTATCGTCATCGATTTCTCCGAAGCCGAATACGACGTGTTGGTCTGTACCACCATCATCGAGTCAGGCATCGACATGCCGTCGGTAAATACGCTCGTCGTCGACCGGGCAGACCGGCTGGGCCTTGGACAGTTGCATCAGCTCCGTGGCCGGGTGGGTCGATCAGGCCAGCGGGCGTACGCATACCTCTTCACGCCGCCCGACAAGGTGCTTAGCGAAGAAGCCTATGAGCGGCTCAAGACCATCGGGGAAGCCACCGAGTTGGGTTCCGGCTTCAAAATTGCCATGCGAGATCTGGAAATTCGTGGCGCTGGCAACATGCTCGGCACCGGGCAATCTGGGCATATCGCGGCAGTTGGTTATGACCTGTACTGCCAGATGGTTACCGATGCGGTGTCTGAGCTCAAGGGCGAGACCCGACCCGAGATTATCGAGATCACCATCGATCTCCCGCTCCCGGCGTTCCTCCCCGAGGACTATGTCAGCCGAGAAGAACATCGACTCGGCGCCTACCGGCGGCTGGCATCGGTCACCACGTCTGAGCAGGTCGCCGATATTCGCACCGAATGGGAAGACCGCTACGGGCCGCTTCCCGAAGCGGCCGAAGCCCTTCTCGATGCGGCCCAACTGCGGGCGGCATCGCACTACTACGGCATTCGCGACATCACGGTCACGAAGGGTCCCGGCTTCGGTGGACCGGCGTTTGTGGCCCGGGTATCCCCGGTATCTTTGCCGACCAGTAAACAGATTCGAATCGACCGCCTGTACGGCGAGTCGGTCTTCAAACCCGACTCGCAACTTCTGTCGCTTGCATTCAAAAAGAAGGGGGATCTGGTCAACCAGATCCTGAAGGCATTCGAGGACCTCCTGCCCGATCCGGATGAGGCCGTCGAGGAGTAGTAGGCAGAGATTCCCCGGCCGCCGACGGCAACACCGCCCGTGCGGCCTAAGATTGACCCTTGTGAAACGCACATTGTTCTCCGTTGTATGGGCCACCCTCTTTGGCCTCCTTGCCGCTGCCTGCGGCTCCGGTGTTGGGGCTGGCGGTGCCGCCATCGAATTCGCTGGGCAATCGCTCCCTCGATCTGAAGTAAGTGACTTCGCAGGTGTCTTTGGAACACTCGGTGCGGAGGCGGGAGCGGAAGCCCCGGACGCCAACCCGACCCTTATCGCCCAGAGTCTCGAGTTCTTCGCCGCAAGTGCAGCGATCGAGGACGCCATGTCGAGCGAGATCACCGCCGAAGACCGCGACGGCGGAAAGATGTGGGCCGAAAGCACGTTCCCGCAGGTCGCCGAGGACACGGTTCTTTTCGAACGGCTGTCTGGCTATTGGGCGAGTCGGCTTGCGATCTCCGAAACTGAAATGCGGGCCCGTCTGGAAATCATCAACGCGGACCAGGGCGACCAGGTTTGTGCATCGCACATTCTTGTAGCCGACGAAGCGCAAGCTCTCGACCTCATTAGCCAAGTTGAGGGCGGCGGCGACTTCGCTGGTCTTGCCGCAGAGTTCTCGACCGACACGGGAAGCGGCGCCCAAGGCGGATCACTCGGCTGTGTTCCCCAAGGCCAGTACGTGCCCGAGTTCGAAGCAGCGGTTTGGCAAGGCGCTGAAGGCGACCTTCTCGGTCCTATCGAGACCCAGTTCGGCTTTCACGTCATTCTCCACGAAGGCTTTACCGAGGGTGGGTTCGAGTACGAGGACGTGCAGGCTGACCTTCGCGACACCGTGTTCAATGACCGCATCGGTCAATCGCTCATCGGCGCAAACGTGCAGCTCGATCCGCGCTACGGAACCTGGAACTCCGAAGACGGCACGATCGCCCTGCCCGAAGGCGCCGAGGTTGAAGGCGGCGCAGACGATGGCACCAACCTCGATATTCCCGTCGGTGAATAGAACTCGATGACGATTGTCGGAGCGACTGACCCAGATTCGACAGCGCGGCGCCCAGTGGCGACCGAGTTTCTTATCTGCGGTTCGTCTGCGTCGACCATGAGAAGTTCGCTTGAGCCGCTCGGTGTCGCCGTGTTCGACCCCTCTGCAATTCATTCCCGCATCGCTGAGGCCACCGGCACCTCTCCACTCAGCGTGCCAATCGTCCCCGCATCGGTGTGGACCCGGCTCACTCAAGTGGTGAGCAAGCAGCGTTCCGAGTCGGTGTGCTGGGCAGTTGTCGCCGACGACCTCTCCGTGTTCGTTCCGCTTTGGAAGCACCTGATGCCCGGAGCGCACATCGTTTCGACCCCTTCGAATATCGAGCAAACGGTGAAAGGCCTTCTTCATGGCTGAGGCCGAGCTCGAAGCTCTTCGGGCCGAGGTCCGTGTCCTGCGCTCCAAGCTGGCGGAGCTCGATCATCAGCACGCCCTGGCCCAAAAACGGAAACAGCGTCGGATCGACGCACTCACCGAAGAGCTACGTACCGCCGGTCACAACCAGTCGTGATCGCTGTCTTCGGTGGCGGGTCCGGCTTGGTTCCCTCACCGCTTCCGGCTGGCCTAGCCCGCCAACTCGAGGGAGCCGATGCGCTGGTGGTGCTCGACCCGTTGGCGTTCCCTTTCGAGTCGCTCTCTGTCGAATCAGTCCCGCTCCCGCTGGTGTTGCGATTCGATGCTTCTCTCACCGATACGCCAGAGGAAATCTGGCAGCAGCTCGGCGAGGTCGTGCTCTCAAAGCTCACCGCCGATGAGGTTGTCGTGGCCCCCGACGATGTCATCGAGATGTTGCTCAACGAGCCGCAGTTCGGCGCCTCCACGGGACGAGCCTCGTCGATAAACGCTGAGGGGACTGCTGAACTTGCCGCCCTCATTGACGTTGGCCGGGTCGCTCAGCACCGAGCCATCCGACAGCTTGCGGCGACCTTGGTCTCGGCGGCGGTTGCTGAAGTCCCGCGTGGTCGACATCCGGCGCTGGCCTGGGTCGACGGCGGCGCTGGATTCGTCTCGTCCGAACTGGCTGGCACATCGGTTTCAGCTGAACACGAAGCCATCGACATCGGGTTGGTCAGCTTCGCCCTTGCAGGGCGGTCAGACCCCGAACAGCGAGCAACGGTCGAAGCACTCTGGGAGTTTCTCCGACCGGGTGGATCCCTCATCGTCATCGACTCGCTCAACGAGTTCGAGATGACCCCTGCACTGTCGGTCGATTCATTTCTCGAAGTCGTTGCCCTGGCGTCCGATCGACAAGCGGTTCTCGCCGACGTCACCACGACCGAACACAACAGCATGTCTACGGTGGGTGTCCGACTGCAGAAGCTCGGCGGGTTTGCTGCGGCCGAGCCCGTTCGTGAACCACGCAATGAGCAGCCGGTTTTCATTCTGGCGAACGATGTTGTTCCGGGGCTTGGTATGCCAACGGCTGCCCCGGGACTTCGAGCCTCCGGGCTGCTGGCCGGTCTTCGAGCCAACAACATCGGGACCACCTTGGTGACCCCCGTCGGCAACCGCCCGTCGCCTTGGCGATCGGAGATTCCGGCACCAGCTCGCGCCGATACCGCGGTGGTTCGGCCCGTCGACCTTCAAACGTTTCTCACCAACCGAGCACCAGCCACCGTCGTCATCACCAACAGCAACCTCTTTGACTCCGTCGATGGAATCGATGGCATCGATGTGGTCTTTGATCTGTTTGCTCCAAAAGTCTTGGAACTTGAATGCAGCGTCCCGCGAGCGTCCGAGGATTCGATCGATCGCCTCCGTGAGCGAAAGGCCCGAGCACTGGCCGGAGCCTCGGCCTATGTGGTCAACGGCGACAAGAAACGGCCGTACCTCGAAGGCTGGCTCCGCGACGCCGCAGTCGACCCTGCAGCCGCGCTGGTCGTTGGCGCCAAGATGGCAATCCCGGCAACGGAATCGTCGGCGCCTTCTTCGGCATCGGGCGGCCCGCTCCGGTTGGCCAGCACCGGCTACGTGCAACGCTGGAGTCAACCCGGCCCGTGGTTAGAAGCCGTGACAGACAGGCTCTCGAGCAATAAGGGCACGATGGTCCTCAGCACCGTTTTGGCGACTCATTGGGGAGAGCGGACACAAACGGCCTCGCCCTCCTTCGAGCTCTTCGATGCCAATCCGTGGGTGCAAAATGTGGCGCCGATGGAGTTCGAGGCGTTTGCGGCGTTTCTGGCGAGTCAGCATGTCGTGATCGATCTCTTTCACCCGACTGCCGAGCGGGAATTGGCGATGGTGACCCGCACGGTGGTTGCGCTTGCAAGCGGGAGGCCGGTCATTCATCCGCCCTTTACCGAGGTGTCGCCGCTCATTGCGGAGTACGAGGCCGGCTGGCTTGTCGACCCGGCCGACACAACAGCACTCGGCCTTCTTCTCGACCAGCTTGCAGCAAATCGTGACGAGGTCGACGACCGGGCTGCCAACGCCCGAAAGCTCTGGGCCGATCACTTCGAACCGAAGGTTGCGGCAAACGAAATGGCCGACCTGCTGTGCGACCTCGAGCAAAACAGGTTGGACGTATGAATCTGACCGGTCAGCGAGTGCATGTGGTGGCTCCGCATTTCAACATGCGCGGCGGTGTCATCAAGCTGCTCGATTACGCCGATCACGCCGCAGCGCTTGGCGCCGAAGTTCTTGTGTTTAGCGACGATGTGGCCGAATCTGGGCTGCCGCTGTTTAGCGTTCCTCGTCTGCGCTCGATCGCCGATCGACTCCAGTTCCTGCAACTCGAGCAGCGGCCCCAGTTGGATCGCGATGACATCGTGCTGTTCACGTGGCCTCGCGACTTCATTGACCTCGCCGCATGGGCCCCAGCCGACTTCGACCCCCGACGATTTGTACACCTGGTGCAAAGCACCCAGCACGCGAACGCGTCGTTCACCCGTGGCTATGGGCGCCGCCTTCTGCGGCAACCACTCTCGAGGGTCTCGGTTTCCCAAGAGGTCGCAGAAGTAATTCATCCCTTTGTTTCGGCCGCCGCTCCACATGTGGTCATCGACGAAGGCCACGACTGGGAATACTTCGCCGAACGACGGGCCGATCGCGCCCATTGGACCGACCGTCCGCTGCGAGTGGCGTACACGACCTGGAAGAGTCCGGTTGGCGATGACGTCGCAGCCCGGCTTGCAGCCACCGACATCGAGTTTCGGCGCATTGGCCACGTGGCCTCGTGGGCTGAACTTCGAGAGCTCTACCAGTGGAGCGACCTGTTCTTGGGTTTCCCAGCGCCCGAAGAAGGCTTTTATATGGTCGGGTACGAGGCGATGGCGGCCGGCGCAATGGTCGCTTTGCCTGACGTTGGGGGAAATCGGAGCTATTGCCGATTCGGGGCGAACTGCGTCCAAACCTCCTATGACGATGCGGACTCATACATCGCCGCTATTCATGAAGTCCAGGAAATGGACGCGCAGCAGGCAGCAACGATGAGAACAAAGGCGCTTGCTGAGGTCGTCCGGTTCGACCTTGCTGAAGAACAGCGATCGGTAGGCGAGTTCCTCACCAAAATCGCCAGCCTGCCCACCGGGTAGCCTCACAACCTATGGAAAAAGTCAGCCACGCAGAAGATCCGCGATGAAGAAAATTGTTGTGGTCGGGCTCGGGCCGGGCGATGAGAGCTTGCTGACTACTCAAACCGCTCAGCTCCTTGCCGATGCCCATGCCGATGACCGGCTAGTGCTTCGAACTCGACGCCATCCGGCCGCCATCGTGGTCCCCGGTGCTCCGTCGTTCGACGATGTGTACGAGTCCGCCGAATCCTTCGAGCAGGTGTACCAGACCATTGTTGACCGGCTTACCGCGATGGCCGAAGAAGCCGAAGAAGCGAACCAGCCGTTGGTGTACGCGGTGCCCGGATCGCCAAGTGTGGCTGAACATACCGTCGAGCTTCTCCTGGCCGACGAACGAGTTGACGTCGATGTTATCCCGGCGCTGTCGTTTGTTGATTTAGCGTGGACTCGTCTTGGTATCGATCCGCTCGCCGAGGGCGTCCGCATTGTCGATGGCCGTGACTTCGTCGCGGCTGCGGCAGGGGAGCGGGGGCCACTGCTCGTAGCCCAATGCGATCAACAACATGTGCTGAGCGATATCAAGCTGTCGGTCGACACTGCTTCACAGCCGGGCGATCCCATCGAGGTCACCGTTATTCAGCGACTTGGCCTGCCCGACGAGTCGATCTTCGCCGTCGCGTGGGACGACCTCGATCGATCGATCGAGCCCGACCACCTGACCTCGATCTTCATTCCCCGTCTCGCCGCACCGGTGGCTGGAGAAATGGCCAACTTCGCTTGGCTCGTCGAGCGGCTTCGACAGGATTGTCCGTGGGATTCCGCCCAGACGCACCAATCTCTGCGGCGCCATCTGTTAGAGGAGGCCTATGAGGTTCTCGAAGCGATCGACACCCTTCCAGACGAAGTAGCTGAAGAAGCCGCAAGCGACGAAGACCACGCGGCTGAGGATGCAGGGTACGAACTCCTCGAAGAAGAACTTGGCGACTTGTTGTTTCAAGTGTTCATCCACGCTGAGCTTGCCGCCGAGGCTGGTCGGTTTACCGTGGCCGATGTGGCCCGAGGTATCTATAACAAGCTGTATCACCGCCACCCGCACGTATTCGGTGACGATGCGGATGCCAACAACCCCACCGTCGATGAGCTACTCGTCGACTGGGAAACCCAGAAGAAACTTGAGAAGGATCGGGGATCCATTATGGATGGCATCCCTGCGGTGCTGCCGGCTCTACTCCTCGCATCGAAAGTGCAAAAGAAGGCGGCGAGTGTAGGACGCCCTGTCCACTTCGAGGCCCACACGCCGTTGGGTGAGTCAGAGGGTAGCGAGGACGACTTGGGGTGGGCGTTGATGCACCTGGTCAGTCAGGCTCGGTCGCTTGACCTTGACCCCGAGCAAGCGCTGCGCAAGGTAGCCAATGACGTGATGGTTGATTTCAAGAACTCCGAAACCGATCACTAGCGCACTAGCCCCGGTGTGGACCCGTTAGGGATCTTGCCCCGGCTCGATGGTTCCAGGGGCTGGTCGCCAAGGGCTGACGCTGGTGCAGATCAGCAACATATCGTCCTGGACCACAACCGAATCATCTGCAGGAAAGCCGTCCCGCCCCGCACACCACATGTCGGCCGCCGAGATTGCTCGATTACTCGCGAGGACGCTGATGCCGCCTCGTTCCCACAGCAACCCCTCGGTTGCCCATTTCGTGCCAAACGCTGAACGGGGCGCCGTTGCCAGCTTGCCAATCGGCTCAAGCTGCACCGAGTAGCGCTTGGATAGGCCTCGCCATGTCCAGTCCGAGAGTCCGACCTCGGCGACCGCATCGAGCTCATCGGGAGTCAACCGGTCGACGATTTCGCCTGCGAGGTCTCTATCGATGTTGCCTTGGCGGGCCTGGTCGATAAACAGGCCGTTTATCCGTGCCGCAGCGCCAAAGACAAACAACAGGCAGCCACAACATGCGAGCAACGTGAATCCCGCACGCACCGGGTGTTCGGGCGGGGCAGATGGTGTGTCCCATCGAGAAAGCACCGGCTCTGCAACGATCAGAAACACCAGAGCGGTGAGGATTCCGACATGCGAGACGTTGCGAAACGGCATCCAGATGGTGCTGGTGATGAGCTGCAAACCAACGATCAACGCTGGCGACAGGACCACAACGGCCAGGAGTACCCCGATTCGGCGGCCCACATTGGGGGCCTGCCAGCCGAGGATGAGTAGCAGGAGCACCGTGACCACGAAGACCGTCTTCGTTCCTTGCGCGAAGTAGCGCTCGTCCCCGAGCACGAAATCGTCGACGATGCCGATGGCATAGGAGAGGCGGTCGTCGATATCGCCGACCGAGACGAAACCAAATCGGTCGGAGGGCGGGTGGTTCAGCAGTAGCTGCAGCACTCGACTGGCCCCGTACCACGCAATGACACCGCCGCCCAGAAACCCGAGTTGTTTGCCGAGACCGGCGCCGATGGTCTTCGGCGACTTCTCGCGGCGGGCCGCCGCAGCGCCGGCCTGTCCGAGTGCAATGATCAACCCGAAATTGAGAGCGTTCTGATAGAGGCCAAGAGCGAGAGCGAACAGAACGATCGGCTGCCACAACGACCATGCGGCGGACCGAGGTGCTTGTAACGAGTCGTGTCGGTCAAAGGCAAAAGCGGTGACCGCGATCGACCCCACCAGAAACAACGTTGCCCCGGACCAAAGAAACAACTCCATTGCATACGGTGTCGCAGCGGCGACCATCGCCGTCGTACCGACCAGCAGACCGTGTGATTTACCGGCCCAGCGGCGAACGATCGACGCTATTGCCCAGCCGTACGTAACAACCGCCAGCGGCACAATCAGGCTTGGGGCGTGCAAGTCTTGAAACCCGAGCGCCTCGAAGAGCCAGCGAATCGCCCATGTCGTGAAGCGCCCTTCGCCAAGAGTTTTGGAAGCGCCCGGCGCTCCTAACGACTGGTGAATCCAATCGTCGACTGAGTAAATCAGCGAACCGACCGTTGGCAGCACGATCGCGGCGGCTACCAGCGTTGCAAGTAGTTGTGGCGAACGTTGCCCCAAGTGCCGCTCTAGCCATGTCACAGGCGAAACGGTATCGGTGGAAGATCCTGGCGCCGCGGATCCCGAACCGCGAAGGAACGCGAAGGTACTGCTGGCGCTGGACGCTCGCGGCCTAGACTCTCGGTGTGGCCGATACTTCAACGACCAGCACCTCTGACCTCGATGCCGATGCGGCCCTCGTCGTCCCGATTTCGGTCTCAACAGTGACCCCGGTTTACCGGGGCGCCGAGCGCCTCGGAGCACTCGTAGAACGACTCGAAGAAGTCCGCACTGCCTACCAAGAAGGCGATGCGCCAATCGAGTTCATCGAGTCGGTGTTCGTCGACGATGGATCCTCCGACGGTTCGTCGGAGGTCCTCGAGAAACTTGCAGCCGAGCACCCGTGGATCACCGTGGTCACGTTGTCGCGCAACTTCGGCCAGCACCCGGCAACCGTGGCCGGAATTCTGCACGCCGGCGGCGAGTGGATCGTCACCCTCGATGAGGACCTCCAGCACGACCCCATCGAGGTAGAGAAGCTTCTTCAGGTCGCCGCAGAGGGCCGCCACGACCTGGTGTACGCGACGCCCTCCGGTACCAATCACTCTCGATCCCGCGGGTTGTTCAGCAGCACCTTCAAGAGGCTCCTCGTCTACCTCTCGGGCAATGAGAATTTGGCGCAGGTTCAGAGCTTCCGGCTTGTGCGTGGCGATATCGCTCGAGGAGCGGCCGCTGCCGTCGATCACGAGACCTACTTCGATGTTGCCCTCAGCTGGTTTACCGACCGAGTCGGTTCCATCGAAATCGAAATGCACGACGAACGATTCCAACAAGAGGGGCAGAGCGGCTACGGCTTTCGGTCGCTCCTGAGCCACGCTCGGCGGGCGATCATCTCGAGCCAGACCAAGTTGCTGCGCTTTGCGGCATTCTTTGGTTTGTTGTCGGTCCTCGTCGCGGGAGTTTTGGCTCTTAGAGCCGCCATTGGCGTGGCATTCGGCGACGTTTCTGACGTCGCACCAGGCTGGCCTTCGCTGTTTATGACCCTGCTGTTCTTTGGCGGAGTCCTCAGCACACTCATGGTGGTGTTGCTCGAATACTCGGTGTCGGTGGCGCTTCACCTCAAAGGAAAGCCAGCGTTCTTTCCCGTCGATCGTCGACGCGATGCGCTGCTTCGTCACTACTTCAGCTCGAAGTGAGAACGATCGACCTCGACAACAACAGTCGAGTGATCGTGTTAGGCGAAGGACAGGTTGGAAGCGCGATAACCCGGTCGCTTGTTCGATCGATGCCAGCAACCGGGAGTCGAAGTCGAACTGATTGGACGACACCCGAGAGCGCAAGCCGTACTATCGCCGAAGCACTCGGCGCACTCCAACCGCTCGGCCCCGCCGATAGCGGTTGCACCACAGTGGTTTGGTCGGCTGGTACCGCCGGGATGACCACATCCAAAGAGCGTTGTGAGCAGAACCTCACCACGATGAAGGTCTCTATTGAAGCTGCGCTCGCCTCGGTTGAAGGGAGCCGGCAACGTTCCCTTCACATCATTTCCTCTGCCGGAGCGCACGCCCACAACACGCCGCGTTGGCCTTCAGCGGCTGGGGGAGCGGATCCAGCGGTTGAGATTCCCTACGTCTACCTCAAGATGGCCGAGGAGCAATGGGCGCGAACCCTTGCCGATGGCCCCGAACCTATCGACGTGACGATTCACCGAGTTGCATCGGTGTACGCACGACCCGATGATCCAGGGCGATCAGGCATGGTGGCCGCCATGGTGCGCAACGCGTCGCGAGGAAACGTGACCCCGATCTTTGGGAACTGGTCGACGATTCGAAACTACGTCCATGCCGACGATGTCGGTGACTTCGTGGCCCGCAACGTCCGTTTTGGCGGGTTCGTTCCGGGTCGATGCCGCGAAACGCTGCTTGCCGACCGTCGTAGTTATGCCATCGGCGAACTCGTTCAACTGGTCTCGCGGGCGATTCGCCGTCCGGTTCCGTTGCAGATGATCGCTGCCGAAAACGCCCAAAATCACACGTTCAATCCGTCGATGATCGCCGATGGTTTCTCTGCCCGGTCGCTACCCACGGCGATCCGGCAGATGTTCGTCGACCTTCAGACCTAGTGACTGAACCACCCGCCACGATGCGGAAGGCGTATTGGTCGTCATTGATCAATGCCGGATTGACGGTGACCAACTTCGCCATGGTTCTCCTCGGCCTTGTGGCGATTGCTCGGTATGGCAACGATCGTCTCGATACCGGCATCGTGAACGTGTGGTCGATCTGGGGAATCGCCCATGTCTCTGTAGGCCAGAGCCTCCAAGTGCTCACCGCGATGCCTGGCGACGGAAAAACGTCCGTCGCGCAACGATTCCCTCTAGTTCTCGGTGCTGTCGCAATTTGCGCCGTGGCGGTCGTGATGCTTCGGTCCCGGTTGTTTCCCGATCTCGACATGCACTGGCCAGCGGCATCGCTTGTCGCAATCGCCGCTGCGTCGGTATCGGGACTGCTGCGCGGCTCTCTGGTGCGGAAGAGAAAGGCAACGCTTTCTTTAGGTGTCGTGTGCGGCGAAAACGCAGCACGGAGCCTGCTGCTGGTCATCGTTTTGTCGCGAGCCGCATCAGGTTCGGTCTCGACTGCTGGCCCTCCTGACTTGTTGGTGCCTTGGGCAGTTGTTGCTCCGTTTCTTCTTTCGTTACCGGCGCTGCTTTGGTTCAACCGGGTGGGTGTGACCGCTCCGATCGAATCGGGTCAACCACATGCTTCGACGGGCCGTGCTGCGCTGACAATGGTTCCGTCGCTCTCGTCCTACGCGCTGTTGCCCGCCCTCTCAGCTCTCGACCGACTTCCCGACACCATCGCCGTCGACGCTTTGGCGTTCGATACAGCGCTTGCGCGTGGGCCGGTGCAGGTAGCGGTGTTCGCGGCCCCGCTAGCGCTGCAGCACATGCTCGATCGCGAGTCGGGAACCGATCGCACCGCGCTCGCCGGAGTACCAGTGCTTGCGGTCGTCACCTTGGGATCGGTGTTCGCGACATTCCTCTTCGCGCCCGCTTCGATTGTTGGTCGTTTGCTGTTGATAGCGCTCGTGGGGGGCGTCAGTCTCTTGGGATACGCGGCAATTCTCGACTCGGTCGATCGGGGCGCCAATGGTGTCGTCGTTGCGGGGGTCTTTGTCGTCGCGTCGATTGCGTTCCTCTTGTCGGCCCTTCTGTCCGTGGCAGTCGGTGACAACGTGAGCTTGGCGCCCGTAGCGTGGGCATCGGCTGCGGCCGTGGCAGTGCTGGCACTATCGCCCCAAAAATCTCCGAGTGAAAAGAGAGATCCTGCATGATCATCGTTGCCGGCATGCACCGTTCGGGCACGTCGCTTACCGCACAGATATTGCAATCGCTCGGTGCCGACTTCGGGCCGACCGACCAGATGTGGGAGGCCGACCAGTGGAACGCCAATGGTTATCTCGAGCGTCGCGACGTGATCGACGCGAATAGTCAAGCCGTCACCGGCATCTCCCGGACCGACAACAAGGTGGTGGCGGTGGCGTCACAGGTCGCGTATCTACGGATGCCGAAAGCGCAGAAGATACGGGATCGGGCCGACATCGCGGAACTCGCAAAGATTTGCGGCACGAGCCAGGGCTTTGCGCTCAAGGACCCAAGGTTCTGCCTTACCCTTCCGCAATGGTTGGCTGCCGGACAGGTGGACGCCGTGGTGGTAGCACTGCGGCACCCATCGGCGTCGGTAGCGTCGCTTGCGAAACGCAACCGGCTTCCAAAAGCGGTCGGGTACAAGTTCTGGGCGTGGCATATGAGTGAATTGCTCGCTACTGCTCCCAGCGATGCCATCGTTGTTCGCCAAGACGAACTCCTCGGTCCCGATCCGGGCCCGGCGATCGAGCGGCTTGAAGCTGCCGCAGCTCTCGTCCAGGCACCCGCGACTGCCAAGCGTCCTGGCAACGGCGACCCCAGGTCGCTACTCGACCCGTCGATGGTGCACCACCAGCCTGACGAAACCGGTCTCCCCGACGACATTCGAGCACTCTGGCATGAGTGGACAAACAGAATTTCGTGACCCCAGGCGACCGTGCAGTGACAGTGCAGTGACCGTGTAGCGACCGCGCCGACCAGATTGTCGTCCTGTGTTACGAGATTCCGGTGTGGGGGTGATCGCTGCGCCGATAGCCTTTCGATATGAGTGAAATTGAACTGGTACACGCGCGTGAGATCCTTGACAGCCGGGGCAATCCGACCGTCGAAGTAGAAATCGGGCTCGACTCGGGAGCCATGGGCCGAGCGCTCGTTCCGAGTGGCGCATCTACTGGGCAGTTCGAAGCGGTTGAGCTTCGAGATGGCGGCGAGCGCTACATGGGTAAAGGTGTTCTCACCGCCGTTGGAAACGTCAACAGCGAGATCAGCGATGCAATCATCGGTCTCGATGCCCTCGATCAGCGCGGTATCGACCACGCCTTGCTTGCACTCGACGGCACACCCAACAAGGCTCGCCTTGGCGCCAACGCCATCCTCGGCGTTTCCCTTGCCGTCGCTCACGCAGCCGCATCCGAGCTCGACATGCCACTCTTCCGCTACGTCGGTGGCTCGAACGCCCACGTGCTCCCCGTGCCGATGATGAATGTCATCAACGGAGGCGAGCACGCCGACAACAACGTCGATCTCCAAGAGTTCATGCTCATGCCCGTAGGGGCGACATCGTTCTCCGAAGCCCTCCGCTGGGGCGTTGAGGCGTATCACGTCCTCAAAGGTGTGTTGCACGACCGAGGCCTCTCTACCGCCATTGGCGATGAAGGCGGTTTTGCCCCCAACCTCGGCTCCAACGAAGAAGCAGTGCAGTTGCTGGTGGACGCCATCACCAAGAGCGGGCTCACCCCCGGTGACGACATGGCCATCGCCATGGACACCGCATCGACCGAGTTTTACAAAGACGGCAACTACGTGCTCGCTGGCGAAGGCCGCACGCTCAGCTCAGACGAGATGGTCGGCTACCTCGCCGACCTGTGCGAGAAGTACCCCATCGTCAGTATCGAAGACGGCATGGACGAAGAAGACTGGGACGGCTGGAAGACCCTTACCGAAGCCATTGGCGACAAGGTGCAACTGGTTGGCGACGATCTTTTCGTTACCAATACCGAACGTCTCGAGCGCGGTATCACCACCAGCACCGCCAACTCGATTCTGATCAAGGTCAACCAAATTGGTTCGCTCACCGAAACGCTCGATGCCGTCGGTATGGCCACGGCCGCTGGGTTTACCTCGGTGATGTCGCATCGCTCGGGCGAAACCGAAGACAACACCATCGCCGATCTCGCCGTTGCCACCAACTGTGGCCAGATCAAGACCGGCGCTCCTGCCCGCAGCGATCGAGTGGCAAAATACAACCAGCTCCTTCGTATCGAGGAAAGCCTCGGCGAAGCAGCCGCATTCCGGGGCAGAAGTGCCCTCGCCTCACAAGCGTGACCCGTACCATCGTCGTTCCGGCGATTCTTCACCCGCGCCGCCTTGCGTGGACAGCACTGGTGATCATCACACTTGTGGTAGCCGTGATGTTTGTCATCGTGCCAGCGCGCTCGTGGCTCGAACTTCGTTCCGAAGTGCAGACCCGGCGAGTAGAAATCGAAGCGCTCGAAGCTGACACCGCTCGGCTCGAGCAGCGAATTCTCGACCTCCAAACCGATGCGGAGATCGAGCGAATTGCCCGGTCGGAGTACAACCTCGTGTACCCCAACGAGGAGGCTTACGCAGTACTTCCGCCACCTCCAGCCCAGGACAGAAGCTCCTCCACCGAATAGGTAGCCGCACGGCTTCTTGCACCGGCCCGCGATTCGGCTAAGTTCACTGACGATCCACAGCGAGTTGGC
>JAYJMJ010178466.1:0-16601 GCA_036873875.1 Laminaria ephemera
CCCCCCCCCCCCCCCCCCCCCCCCCCCCCCCCCCCCCCCCCCCCCCCCCCCCCCCCCCCCCCCCCCCCCCCCGTGGTCGCACGCGAAATCGACAGGTCATTAATTATCACCGCGAGGTCCAGCTTGTCCGTCATGCTCGAGTACTCCTTTTCCTTTTCTTGCTCTTCTTTCTTCTTCGACGCCGCCTCCCCCGTGAGCTGCAAGAGAGCAACCTCCAGCGCATTCCCGGGTTGAACTCCCATGCTCTTGCCCATCTTCTCGCTGTCCTCGCCACCATCGTTGTCGATGTCAGCCTCAGCCTTGCCTTCTCCCGCGCCTTTCTTTCCCGTTCCATTTCTCACCGGGACCCCCGCCCTCGATAACCCTGGCACACCCCCGGCTTTCGTCGAACCTAAGCTTCGTTCAGCAGCAGCGTCACTGTCGCTTTGGCTTGGACGTGCGGTCGGTGCAGCCGTGGGTGCAGCAGCGGTGGAAGTGGTGGTGGCAGCGGCGGTGGTGGCGGCGGTTGACCCGTCAATTTCCGCATCTACCGCGGGGGACTCTTCCTTCCCTCTTGCTAACGCTGCCGCCGCTCTCTCGGCTCTACCGGCGTGCCTGCATGGGGGTGCCTGAGGATTGGACGAGCAAAACCAAACAAGCGAAAAGAGGGAATCGAGCGGCTGAGGTTTTGGAAGTGGCCAATTGAGCCAGAATAACGAAAGACGGCTGACATTGTCCAATCGATGTGGCGCGAGCCACGAACGCGTCATGAGGGTGTAGGTGCCGTTTCCAAAGTCAGCGAGTTCGTAAGAGCTGATCGATACTCTGTTTTCTGCCCAGAGTCAGCGAAAGACAGCCAGACTTGCCGCCTCCAGCACAGGTATAAATCGATGTTCGGACGCACTACCGACCACAGCAGCTCGCGTTCCTTCGTGTGCGTCATTTTGCAACCGTCCAATTCGTCAACATTCCCTTCTATCCCAAAGGTGAAAATCGATATCCCGTGTCTCCGGTTCGACCGCTCTCCGCGGAGGGTAGAGGGGGTGAGGGATTCCCACGTGTTGCACCTTTCTTGCGTTGGTCTGCGTGCTCCGGGCCGGGGTTGGTTTCCCAGTGCTGCCCGGAACGTGCCTCGAGCGCACAATGGGGGAGGTGGCGTCCACATCCTCCATGACGAAGATCACGCTCTCGACGGCGAGGGTCACGGGAAGGTCCTGCCCGTCCACGGGAAAGCTCTGGTCGAACATAATGTCCATCAGGTCCTGCATAAACAACGAAAAGTTTCAGAATACGTAGATAATCTGAAACAACGAAAGTTTACATAAATGAGACAAAACATGATCTGGATCATCTAGATCCGAAAAAATTGTTCTCGACCGCGAGGGTCACGGGAAGGGCTTGCTTGTCCAAGGGAAAGCTCCGGTCAAGCAGTAACTCCAACAGGTCCTGCGGCCATCACGAGTTAAACGAAAGGATGGAAATGAGCGAAAGGACGGCGTAGCAGCTAGATACGCCTCCTAGTTTACCCAATATCCCACTGAAAGTTCTGGGCGAACATGATGACCAGCAGACTTTGCACAAGCCACGAAAGGATACACACACCGAACAGATCACCATCTAGATTATCTAGATCATGTGTTTATCGCTGTGAGATACCAGATATCGTGCAACAGCCGTACCGCACAGAGCTCGCTATGGTGTAGCACGACGTTGATCAGTTCCTGGATACACCCACGAAACGTCGAACACATCGGGCAGAACACGAGCTAGTTGCAGTTGCGATATGTTGTATGAATACCAGGCCCGTATCGTGCAGACGTCACTCTGGTTGGACATTATGTTCACCAGGTTATACATTATCCACGAACGGTTACATCCATAAGACACATCACGAGTAACATAATCTAGATCATGTACGTCACGCTGTGAGATGTTGTGCAAGCGCCGCATCGTGTCGACCCCAATTGGGTGAAAGGTTTCGTCTACCAGGTATTGTACCGATCACGAACGGACGACGTACCACCAAACTTACTCCTCTGAACTGCACCCATTATGTCACACACGAAATGATATCAACGTATGTACCAAGATAACCCCCTCCAATGCATCTAGTAGTCCACACACGAAAGGATGGCTCAGCAGCAAATACACGCTCCAGAGTTGACCCAATATCGCACACACGAAAGGATGGCGTCCCATTAAAGATATTACGCTGTGCTGCATCCAATATCCGGCACACGAAAATATGGTGTGGGTAGCAGCCAGACATTGTGTAACTTTCATCTAACATCCTACAAAAGAACAGATGGCGCAGCAGCACAGACACGCGTGTGAGCCAACCCTGGATACCAACCTGAGGGAATTTAGGGACCCCTTCTACGGTGGCCTCTCTACTTGCCCCCTTGCGCATCTGGTTGGTCTTGAACCTCGCGAGGGGACCGTCGATCGTGTGACGCTGTTTAGGACAAAGCGCGAGTATAGAGCGTCCCAAATTGGGAACATGCGGTGAACTAGAAGCCCCTTGTATCAACATTAAAAGGTGCGTATCCACTTTCTACAGTATTGGCTTCATGACTCTTGTGCCTACCCCCTCGCGCACCTGGTTGGTCTTGATCCTTGCGAGGGGAACGTCGATGACGTGCCGTTCGGTGTGCAACGCGAGAGCCTTGATCAGGGAGGATTTGCCCGTCCCGGGGGGGCCGTGCAGCAGAAGTCCGAGCTTGTGAGGGTAGCCCTTGATTCCATACTTTCCTGAAAATTGAGGGTGGGGAGGGGAGGGGCTTAGCAGATGGATAGCGGATGTCCGTCATGTCGAAATATGAAGGAAGATTGCAGCATCGACCACACGTGTACAACATCCCAGAACCGCTAGGCTTGGGTATGATACCTTTAGCAACGGAGCTTCGCTGAAATGAGCTTATCGGTAAGGCTGTTCGTGTCTGGCGTGAGCAACAGAATGCGACGGGACGAGGGAAGAGGCTAACGCTGCACGCCGTTTCGAGCTTACATGGGTACTCGAAGAATGCCCTTGTGAATACAATTGATGGCGTGACTCGGACATGCAGATACGACGGGGTTGCTACTTCTGCTGCTGCTGCTGCTGCTGCCACTACTGCTGCTACTATTGGTGGTGGCCATACTGCACCAATACTGATGTTTGCGTAATGTATACTGATGTTGCCCTCGGCGGGAATCCATCTGTTGCCGAAGCCGGCGCGCCTGTAGTGTCTACACGCCTACGTTTATAACCCGATTTCACGCCGCAACGCGTTTCTTCTCGGCATCTGTAGGTATCAACCACGGGGCGTAAGGGGCCGGGACGACTAGGACGCGGTTCTGCAGCCCAAAACGGCGATGCTTCTGAGGATGAGAGGAGGGGTTCGGAGAGGGGCGGGTCGCTGACCTGTCTTGTGCTGAAAGTTGTGCAGAATCTTCAGCAGAAGTTCTTTCTCGGGGAAAAACAGGGTGTCGAAGCCCTTCTCGTTCGCAAGGCGGTACCGCTTGTACCTGGTACGGCAAGCGGTGTCGATCCCAGTACAACGGCGACTTGAGCGAGGGAAGAAGGCGTAGTGAAATGCAAGAGTGTAACGATGGCTTTCAGTTCGAGCTTAACACGAAAACGTTAAAGGGTGGACGGGTAAGCGTGCGGTTGAATTGTCGCCCTACAGCTCCTCAAGCGAGAGCAGCCTCGAAAAGATCTTAGGTACACCCCTGCCGCAATGTACGTCCTATCATAAACATGTACGTCCTATCATAAACGTCATCTATTAGAATGTAGCTCCGGAACTTGCCTTTGCGCGCCCTTGGCTCCGGCAGGGCGTGCATTTCGACCACCCCCCGTGAGCATAAAATCCATGGCCCTCGCCCGCTCCCCTTGATCGGGAAGTTGAGTCACCTTGGGGCCTCCGGGGCCCTCTGTGAGGGGCGTGTAATAGTACCGAAAGTGGTCCTCGGTCGATTCCATGGCCTTGCAGTACCAAAAGAACGCCTTGTTCATGAAAGCCTGGATGCGTAGGTCTCCGTCCGGTTTGTTGCTTGCGAAGGTGAAGGTCACCTGTAAGGCGGGGCAGCGCCCAACCGTCATGTGTCCACGGTTTTTGTTCGTTTGTTTTGCATTAGGACGGCGGTTCAATTGTTTCATGGGGCGGCGGTGGAAGTGCCGGTTAAGCTGTTTGGAGCCCCTGTTTATCGACCAAACAATCGACGAGTGCGACCGTGTAAAGAGGACGACCACGGCCCCGTGGAGGTTGCGCGCGTGTGTTAAAGGCCCTCGCATTCCAGTGCCGACACACGACGCACGTTACGGTAGAGGTGCACAATTTTGTTTCTGAGGCTCTTCACTTGAGGAGCTAGGAGCTCTATATCGCTACCTGAAACCGATTTGAGGAAAAGTTAACGTGCCCCCCCCCCGATGGACAATCCCATGGCCTAGGTATGCAGCGAAAATTACTGCAAATTAAGACTCAACTTCCGACGATTTTGGGTTAAGGAGCCCCGTCGTACAGAAAACGTTTCAGCCAAAACGTGCTGCCTCTACTGTAGCACGCGTCACACGCAAACACGTTGCAATGCGGACACACACCCAAGCAAGGCCACGGTAGTATATATTGCTATAGTAATGTAGTATTACAGCATTACACTCAATGTTTCACTATCGAGTATAGGTTACTCGCCCGAGTGGCTCTGTGCCTCGCTCGAAAACGGACGAAACCTATTCTATCGGCGTAGCCTAACGAAACCATTTAAGCCGGAGGTGCATGTCGCGAACCCGTAAGGCAGAGCATAATATTGAATAACATTCAGGTAGCCATCACCAGTAGCGCGAGCCTTATTAGTGACTCCCCTATCATTGCCTCGGCCACCCTATGTAACCCGGTAGCTCGAGTTGCTGCGTGCAGCCGATGCGGTAATCGCCTGTTGTTTTGGGCGTATTTTCTTCTTGGAGTCCCATAGGGTTTACGAGCCTACCACACCGCACCGCTATTCAGCGAGCTGTTCAATTGCGTGCGCAGTCAGGATGGACGGTACAAATCAAAATTCCCGACGCATGCCGCGATAGGGCCAAGCTGTTCCATCGTTGGAATCCGCTTGTGATTTTCACTATTTTTTTGTTGTATACCTAGGCCTTTACTATAAGGGTACGGTAGAGGTACACCAGTTTTTTTCTGAGATTCCTCACTTGAGGAGCTCTGTAACCTCACCGCACAAACTAATTTTGAGTAAACCGAAAGTGCAACCCGAAGAACAAACCCATGGCCTAGGTGCACAAAAACAATCAGGTTTCAAAACAAGAACGGCATTCCGACGATTTTGGGTTAAGGAGCGCTGTCAATCAGAAACAAAAAAGCCAAAAAGTGCTACCTCTATCGTGGCACGCGTCCCATGGGGGTTTTCGTCGGGGTGGGGGGTCATTTTCTACAAGCCATCTATTGGGTGAGGTAAGGAACTCCTGTAAAACAAAATAGTCTCAGAAGTTATAGGTGCGTCTCCACGTAGCATGCCAGTCAATATCGGCTGTATGGTGGTGTCCCCTCTACAGTGCCGGTAGGTGCCAGCCGAAAATAACGGCAATACAGCGGCAACCGGCACAACTCCATGTTACGCCACTACTCGTTGTTCCTCTCGATGCCAAGCTACTACACAGGCCCTATGCCGGGCAACCGGCACCACTGAACCGGCACTATAGAGGGTCATTTACTGTATGATGGAAGAAGCACCTGTCTGTGCCAAGCGATTTCACGGGCACTATACCGGGCAACCGGCACTTTTGAACCTACACTATAGATGGACCTCTACTATTGAACCGGCACTGTGGAGGGACCTTTCTGTGTGATGAAGCAAGCACCTACCGTTTTCTTGACGACTCCACGGTGACCTCCGTCGTTAGGGTCTTGTGGTTCTGACATGGTTTGCTTTATTGGGAAGGTGGCGACAAGGGCGGCAAACAAGGCGAAGGGGGTTGTGGGGAGAGGTTAGCCTTTTGAGTAGTGCCATTGACTGGTGTCACGGTAGGGGGGGCATCTTTAGCTTTTCTTTTTCAGCCGTCCGGAGCCACTCTCGGAAGAGTGACTACCCTATTTATTTGCGGATTTCCAGCTTGTACGCTTTTTGATTTTGCAATGTGCACGGCCTTGGGGTTCTTATCACTTACGCTGCGCCAAGAAAAAAAAAAAGAAATCCTGTTTGGAGATAAATGATGAGTCACTCGCCCGAGTGGCCTAAACGCGGTAGTGAAAATGATAGTATAACACCTCCCTACCATGGGACCAGTCCATTGACGCATGTAACAGACCAAGATTAAAGTAGGGGGGGGGGGTGTTCTCAATTCATGCATAGCCGGTGTAATACGACCATTGACCCTCGCATGCCTACAATGCCGGGACGGGGCACGTCCGGTTTTCACCGGCCAGGCAGGCATGGCGTGCACCAAGCGGGAAGCGACGTGAGGTGTTCGGCGAGTCGCATGAAGGGTGGGCTGCATCCTACTAATAGCCACTTGTGAGGCGGACTTCCGCACCTTGTGCGTACTTTCTTGCATATCGGACACGACACCTTTGAATTATTTTGTTTGGTTTCTGGTGTGGTCACTTCCAGAGACAGCAATGGGTACACTATGAAACTGCCTCGTGGGTGTCTTACCATATACACACTACCAGGTATGTGATATCATCCCCCTTGCACGGAGTTAGGGTTCTCCACTTCGCACCGTATGATCTAACTCGACCACCATCTCGGGTACCGGCAAAACATAAAGACGAGAAAAAAGGACGGTACAATGGTTGTCCAGCTCACGTTGTGAGAGGCGTGTTTTACAGCGTCGTTGCCAAACGACACCAACCCCGTATGGGGGGTGGGGGTCAATATTAGGGTTCGTGCGGGCGGCTACCCTGTTTCGTTGCGGTCTTAACCTGTTGCATTTTGACGTACCGCGAAATGCACGGCCGACATGAAATTTGTTTATACGCTGCGCCAACAATCCGAATCCAAGGCGTTTTTCTTGAGCGACGTGTAGAGCCACTCGAACGATTGCCGTGTACTCGGCAATGACAACAATAGTATAACCTCCACCGTACCGTAATCTTGGTTTCCTCAAGACGCATGTTACGACAGAGGCGCAGCATTTTTTTTCTGAGGCTCTTCACTTGAGGAGCTATTTACCTCTACCAAACGACGCATGCTACAATAGAGGTGCACCAGTGTTTTTCTGAGGCTCCTCGGTTGAGGAGCTCTGAACCTCGCCGACGAACTAATTTTAAGTAAATTGGAAGAGCAACCCGATGAACAAAACCCTTAGCCTACGTATCTTAAAAAATTCAGATTCAAGAACAAGGACGACATTCCGACGATTTGGGGCTAAGGAGCCCCGTCGTTCGGAAACAAAAAAATGCAAAAAATGCTACCTCTATCGTAGCACGCGTCAAACACTGATTTGGGGGGAAATAAAAGTGCCACCCGATGGACAATGCCATGGCCTAGGTATAAAATGAAATTGTTGCAAATAAAAAAGATGAAATTCCGACGATTTTGGGTTAAGGAGCCCTGTCATTCAGAAACCATTTCAGCCAAAAACTGCTACCTCAATCGTAGCACTTGTCGGTAGGGGCACCTATTGTTTTCTGGGGCCCTTCACCTGAGGGGCTCTCTACCTTACCAGACACCTGACCACGAGAAACACTGAAAGTTCAAACCGATGAACAACCTCACGGCGTAGGTAGTGTACGGATAGCATGGTACCCTACAGATGGGATTGTAAGGACACAGGATAGTGTTCCTCAGTTGAGAACCCCATTTTGAGTCAGGTTTGTTTTTGCCAAACAGTGCCACCGCTATCGTGCCACGCACCAAGTATTTCCCCACACTAATTGCAGGTAGTTTGCCCCCTAAAACGCTGGTGCAACTCTCAGGGGTTAAGCGAGCAGTCAATTTACTCTTGGTCTTCTTGTGCTTCTCTGCAGAGCTGATGTGACTTAAGACACATTCCACGGAAAAGGTGCCCCATTTTTTTTTCTGAGTCTCCTCACCCTTGAGGTGCTCTATACCTCACCCAGAAACGTTTTTTTGAGTAAACTGAAAGCGCAACCCGATGACCAAGCCCATGGCCTAGGCATAAACCATATTAATATTGCAAACAAGAATGATATTCCGACAAAACTTGGGTTAAGGAGCCCAGCCATTCAGAAACAAAAATGCTAAAAAGTGCCACCTCTATCGTAGCACGCGTCAATCGTCATCATAAGGTAGGGGGCACGCTGTTTGCCAAGACGGGTATGCAAATAATTTTCTGCACGCCCTTACGTACGTATATGTCGGTTTACGTGTGTGTTGTCTTTTGCTGTGGGCGTTTTGTGGAACCTTCGATGTTTGGGCATGTGGCCGGAGTGAGATCAGGGCGACAGGTGGGCCCTGCCCGCGGGTATCTACGCCGCACCCAGGGCCAGCTTGGACAGCTCAGACCCGGGGGGTGGTCAGCTCGGTGTGGAATCAGGGTACCAAGCGAATGGAGGGTGGGGGTGTGCAAAGAAGTATTTCCACACCTGCAATTAGGTCTCGTCACAGGAGACATGTGCCACGATAGAGCTAGCACTTTTGGGCAATAATGATTCTCACTGCGGGGCCCTACCCAATATCGTCGGACTACCATCGTTTTCTACAACTGTGTTCGTTGGCCATGGGATTGTTCATGGGGTTAAACTTTCAATATTTCTCATAAACAAAAAAAAAGCTTTTGGGTGAGGTATAGAGCTGCTCAAGCAAGAAGCCTCGGAAAAGGTAGGCTCTACCTCTACCGTAGCATGGATCAGGAAAAGGGCGTTGTGTTTACGGAGGCACCGGGGTTGAACGTTAGGCGTTGACCACAAACGAAGCAAGCGTAGGAAGAGAAGCGAAAAGCTACGAGCAAAGACGGAGGCAACCGTGGGGGTGTACTCAATATTTCCGAGGCTCCACGCAGGCTACGTCAGGGGTGCACTACGTTTTTCTGGAACTCCTCAATTTTACGCTTCTCACCCGAAAGAAGAAGACGCCGTCGCAGAGGGGGACCCAGTCCCTCTTGGGCGGGGTGATGCTGACGCTGTAGGCCTTGAGCTGCTCCGACGTTCCCCCGTACACCTATTGGTATGGATCCGGTGTCTATTGTCATACAAAGCAATCTCTAGCGACGGAGGCTACGCTAGGGGGCGGTGGGGTGGACTCGGTTCATGCACAGCCGTAGTTATACGATCACAGACCCTCGTATCCCTGTATTGCCGGGACGGAGCGCGTCAGGTTTTCAGGTTCATGATATGCACCGCCATTATAGTTACCGCCACGCTTGCGGAATTGAGTGACACCAGGGTCATGATATGCACCGCCATTATAGTTACCGCCACGCTTGCGGAATTGAGTGACACCAGGGTCGTTCGCTCTAGTGCATTAAATCCAGTAACAGCCGATTTACTTAATTGAGAAGTGCCTTTCCGATGAGAACGAAAACCTGTTTTTTCTTTTTTGTTTAGCAAGTTTCTGAGAGACAATGTTTCTACTAGGAAATATAGTTATAGGCAACAGCTATCGATCGCACAGAAAAAAAAATCGAAATCGGCGTTGGCAGTGTCGAGAAACAGGTGACATAAATTTTTTTTGTACTTCGTGGAGGGGGGGGCGCCTTTCGCATCATAACCGATTTATTGTACCAACTGTTTCTCGAGACTGCCAATCCTGCAGTGATACACATTATTAGACATTTCCAACCATTTTGCCCCATGGAACGTCGCGGCACGTTTCGGCCTTTATTTCGTATGGGTTTGGGTTAGGTAGGGTGGGTCAACCATGGCTACGCCAAAAAACACAATAATGTGCCACACCCCAATCCTGGTTCGTTTTTTATTTTGTGCGACCGATAGCTGTTGCCAACTATTGTATTTTCGACTATTAAGTTTGACTGTCAGGGAAAATATCTCATTGAAAACTAAACAAGTTGTTCATTCTCATCGGAGAGGCCATTCTCAATTAAGAAAATCGGCTGTTCAGCAGCCAAAATAGGGTTAACTCCCGTACCATGGCTCGGGTCAAGCATGTGCAGTAAGGGAAGCAGCAGGTGCGTACTCCTACAGGGGTCGCTCGTTTTGGCCACATATTTCCTGAGTGGCGGGTGTCATTAACTGATTAATTCAAAAATCGTCGGAATCCCCTTTATCTGAGATCTACTCACGGGAGGGATCTGAAAGCTCCCTATGTGAGCAATCAAGGACCTGCTCATATGAGGAATGTGACTCCTCACGTGGGGAAAAATGATACCCCCTCACGCAAGTAATCTGAGAGCTCCCATTCGGGAGATCTGGGACCTCCTCATGAGAGGAATCTGAGACCTCCTCGTGTGAGCAAACTCGGGCCCCCTCACGCGAGTGATCTCAGACCTTTCCATGTGAGGTGATGCAGGCTACGGCAAGGGTGGCATTGTGAACATAATTATATTCTGATCGACGGGGGCTTCTCAACTGAAGAACTAGATAACATCGTTGGAACGCCAATGGGAGTTTACTTGTTTGTGAAATACCCGGACCATATACCTATGTCACGGGATAGTTCATCAGGTTGCGCTTTCATCGTGTATCAACGTCATCTCGGGGGTGAGGTATTGGGCTCTCCCGGCGAGGAGCCTCAGAAACTGTCTGGTGCATCTATTCACCCTAGCATGCCTCAGGAATCCCATACCTCCTCAAAAATACGAGAGGAGCCTGAGAATTATTAGACACAAGACACAACCCGCCTACAGCAGTAGCATACACCTCTTTAATTCTCAGCTTCAGAGACATGCTACGGTAATACTCGAAGTGCACCAATTGTTTTCTTGGGTTTCCCACTTGAGGAGCTCTATACTTCACCCAAACATTCACTTTGAGAAAACTGAAAGTGCAACCCGATGACCAAACCCATGGCCTAGGTATATAATAAAGCATTCAGATTGGTAAACAAGAATTGACACTCCGACGAGTTGGGATTAAGGAGCCCCGTCATTCAGAAAAATAATTTTGACAATAAACATGTGACCTCTGTCCTAGCACGCATCTTCAGACGTCATCTAAGGCAGCGGTAGCACATGTTGGCCAAGTATTTTTTGCCCGATGGGAGGGGGCTCAACTGAGCATTGATCGGATATCGCTGGGATGCCATTTGTTTTCTTACAACTGAATCTTCGGAATCCCGAGGCCTTGGGACTGTCAATCTGGAAGTACGTTCAACATTTCTAACATTTCACAAGAGTCAATACTTTGCGTGATGAATAGAGCTCCTCACGCAAGGAGCGTCAGGTGAAATGCAGGTGCCATCTTTGCTGCAGCGAGTGTCCTGGGACCTTTTAGTGGGCTGCACCTTCGTTTCCAATTTTCAACGACTGTACTTGAGTGGTGAGTGGAGCTCAAATGATGGGGGCTTCGAAAACAGTGGGCGCACCCCTACCGATGCGTGCTACAATTGAGCAGAGGTAGCACGTTTCGGCTTTTGTGCTGAATGACGGGGCTCCTTAACCCAAAATTGTCGGGATGTCATGCTTGTTTTGCAATACGATGTTTTCGTTTACCTAGGCCATGGGTTTGTTCATCGGGTTGCACTTCATTCTTCTCAAAATCTGCTTTTTGTGTGAGGTCTAGAGCTCCTCAAGTGAAGAGCCCGAGAAACAAAATGGCGCACATCTATGGTAGCATGTACCTACCATGCACCCTCACGCGACCGAGCCTATGGTAAAAGGGGGTGCTCCCATTTTTAGTACCGCGCAAGTGGCTCCGGACATCCCTCAAAAATCGATTTTCAAAAGTACTCTGTTCATGAAGCGAACATAAACAGTTCTACGGCGGGTCATATCCAGACACAGACCATTACAAACGGTTTTGACTCCGAATAAATAGGGCAGCCACTCTCACGCGAGCGGCTCTCCGCCGTCGAAAACCTATCCCCCAAAAAACGATTTCACCGCGTTCTTACGTGCAAAATTCTTCGTATTCGTGTGACGATATCACGAAACACATGTGTGTAGTGCGGTGCACTCTAGCCCGGCATTTCTGATCGCCCTCCCTCGCCCGGCACGCATTGGATTCCCGCACGCGCTAGCGCACCTACCTCTCAGTCCCAGGGAGGCCCGTCGCATCCTAAATGTGACCCCCCCACAACAGGTTTGGTCACTCACCTTTTTTTTTCGGTGGGGGGGGGCGTAAGGGTCGGCGTTATCGGACGTTCCCTTCTCCTTTACCGCGGATAAGAGCACTTGGGCGTTGCAGTAGCGGAGGTCCAGCTCCTGCAACCCCCCCCCAACGACAACAGAACCGAAAACAGCGAGATTAACATGGTAAAAGTACTCTCGAAACGGGTGAGCTCGGGACCAGAAAGACGCCTGCTACGATACGGGTAGCAGAGTTTGGCAAGAATATTTCTGATCAACTGGGTTCCTCGACTGGGGAACGACCCAATATCGTTGGAATAGCGTTTGTGCATTACAATAGATTTACAATAGTATTCCTTGTATACCTAGGACATGGGATTGTTAATAGGGTTGCACGTTCCTTGTTCCTCACGGCCAACATAGAGCTTCTCAAGCAAGGAGGGCAAAGAAAAACCTCCGTGCACCCCTCCCGTTGCACGCGTCAAAAACAAAACCAAAACCATGTCAATAGTACTTCTGAAACCGTCAAGTCGGGACCAAGCCCGCTGTAGGGAGAGTAGCCCCCTTGTTATATATTCAGTGTAACACGTAGTTCGATGGCGGCGTAGTTCGCGAGATGATGAAAGCTCAGAAATGCTATACTCCAGGCATGACAGTAAAGCGCGCATCTGTTAGGCGACCCACCTCAGCTGGTTGAAGGCGTGTACATGCTCTAGCGCAGACAAAATGTCTGGATCGCTCTCCTGCAGACCGGGCCCCATACAAGGAGCTGATCTCAAGGAAGCACAAACAAGAACAAGCCTTCAAAATCTCCACACCCTCTCTTCCCCCACCCAGCCCTCGCCGCCAGTTTCCGCGACGAGATGCTGCCGCTTACACGAGTTTCTTTGTGACGTTTTATGTTTTTGTAAATCCCACTTTCACTTTCTAGCTTCTGGACAAGCCGTGGTCACAGGTGTCGTCCCTTCTACCACCCGGTACGTGCCTACATTTTTATTGCGCAGAGGGTTCAGCATTTCCAACGCTCGTCGATTTTCATCGAATTTTGCTAACAAACGCTCTCGCGCTTTCCGCAAGTCAACTGTTTTGCACAAGAAAAAGTCCCTACGACTATACAAGTAAGCACTCGAGGGGGGCTCGAACCCGCGAAATCGACCTTAGTGGTTACGAGGTTAACCCACTAGACCATCGGGGACGCCGATCTATGCGCGCCCAGGTCACCAGCCTTACATTGTACAATACGCACTCTGCAACAGGGGTAGCACGTTTGGGCAAAAACGTACATAGTTGAGGGGGACGTTCAACTGAGGGACGAAGCACTATCGTCGGAATACCATTCATGCTTTACATTAACTCGGTTTATGCTTAAAACCATGGGAAAGGTTTGTCGGGTTAAGCTTCCAACGTTTTCTCTGCGCCAGTTGTTGGGTGAGGTACAGAGCTGCCTCTTAGATGAGGCGCCCGAGAACCCCAAGAAGAAGTAGGCCCACCGCTACCGTAGCGTGCGTGACAAGATGTTGCAGGGTCAAGCACCGAAAAGCACCGTAAGAAAAATACACACGGTGGTGAAAAGCGCTTGCAATGCTTCGTCCAACCCCACCTGTCCCATGTACAGCAGAATGGCTCTGTGCAGAATGTTGTTTCTCTGGCCCTCGTCAGTTCCATCATCCTCGCCTCCGAATCCAGGCAACACGTGCTGCGCTCATGGTGGCCAAACATGAGCAATCGTCGAAGATGATGCACCAAGGCCCCGAGGCGCCAACAGGCAAGCAGGGAAGGCGGCCAAAGTGGAGGAGGGCGGGGGGGAGGGGGGAAGGGGCGTGCTCATTTGTTGCTTCCCTTAGTCATTTGACCATTGACCAGGCATCTCTTTCAATGGGGGGGGGGGCGGTGGCAAACGTCAACACATTTTACTCGTACTGCAAACATTTATCGCACAAAACTTTGAAGCCACTTGTCTCCCAAAAACGTGGGGGGAGTCCTACAGAGGTTACCGATAATGCGTGGAATAGATGGGCGCGGAGAGATCACGGCTTGGGGATTCAACGGAGACGTGCTTTCTTCTGGAACCCAGGGATATTGGTGTTTAATATAGTTTTCCTCAGGTGTGCCACCAAGTGTACGGATGAGCCGTTGATATCGATGCCACATTGTTCCAACATTCCCCAATTTCGTCGTTTTCATGGTACATAGTTGTTCACACCCCGGACAGATTACCTTTTCCCACTTCGTGGTCTAGATCTTGCGGGGAAAATATATTCCCGATCTGCATGATCTGCCTCATGTTGCTGGGTGGGAGCCGTAGAGTAAGCATGATCTAGCACATTTGTCTTGGGTTGGATCCGTACTGTACAGATCCTGCACGTCAGATCATAACGGCAGGTTAGGATCTAAATGATTTGGCTCATGAGCTGTTCGGGGTGTGTTATTGTTCAATATGGCAGGGCAATGAATGGCGTAACCAACGACAAAGACGCCACCTGCGGAATATATCAAACCCCCCAAACACGTGCGCGTGGGTCTCACTAGAAACCCACCCGACTAGTATTCTCGTACTCCACTGGTCGGACAAAGTTAGGCCTCCATCCCCACCGCGTCCAATGGGCGAATACGCTGAATATTCGGCGACAAATTAACCACACAGGCCGATAAAACTTTGATCTCCCCGAAAACAAACGCCTGGGTCCCACTAGAAACCACCAAAATTACCTTCTTGTACTCGATTGTTATCACAAAACGTTTGCCTCCATCCCCACTGCGTTCAATGCGTGTTGAACACGGTGGCGTTATAAATGCCTTAGCCACCGACGAGGTCACCACCTACATACCGAATTACTTCAAATCCCTGAACAAAAACGCCTGGGTCCCACTAAAAGACCCACGCGACTCGCCTTCTCGTACTCGATTGTTCGCACAAACTTGGGGCTCCATCCCCACCGCACCCAGTGCGCGAAGAACCCGAATATTCTGGGGTGCAGCTTGCTCCACTCCCTGGCGACGCCGCCGATGATCATTGGAAGAGCAGCGGCAAAAAGCATGTCGAGCATGAGCTCGCTGCTTCCCCTGGACTTCAGTGAATGCATCTGTTGGGGGGAATCCGTAAACAGTGGGTATCATATAGCGGCAGCAGCAACAGCAGCAACAGAAAGGAAAGTAGCACGAGACAACAGTAGTACTTACGCAAACGCAGTTTTCCCCAATTTCCGGGAGGAAACGCTAGTGGAAACGCTAGTTACGCTAACATGCCGAAATCACATATTTATTTCTGAACCGAAACCGACAGCGATAATTTTTTTAGTACTATTAATACTGTTGTCTTGTGTTTTTTAGGCACGCGTGTCACCACATACTAGCGCGCAAAACGATCAGTAATACACCGCAAAGTGGGCAATTATTTTGACAACCGGGGCACTTTCTAGAAATAGCCACAAATACTCGCGAGTACCTGGATATTATTTTTCTCAGATTTGCCGAGTACGCAAGTACTCGGAGGGGTACAACTCTATCCTATATTAGTATAGCTTCAGTCTAACAGCTGTCGAATTTCTTGTTTCCTCGTAAAATTTAACCCTCTTAGCACCCACCCGGAAACCGCAAAAAAAGTCATCAGCTACGGCCATGTCAATAGAGCCCGGACTCTTGCCGCCCAGCACAGCAGACAGTACATCACTTTTTTCAAAGCTTCGGCGTGGCAAACGGGGCATTCAAAGTTCACCCAAAGAGAATGCCTCTAAAACCAAGTAGTATCACGCAAAATTTGGGCCCATTTCATGGCTCCTGTAGCGTTCAGCCATGCATGGTTCTGATATATATCCCTGTACTGTACAAGGTTCCCCTTCGGCCCTTCGGAATGTGGTTGGCTTGAAATATCGGGGTTATCGCAAGTGTAACACAAAATATGCTTATAATCCTTCATGAGGAGATACACATCCCGCAGCTTGCGCGGTCGGAGTATCACACACAGTTTGCGAAGACGAGTGTCGACAAAAGCTCGATCTCACAGTTGTAGTGTATTTTTTTATTTTTCATAAAAAAAATCTCTTGAAAACTAAATAAACAATAATTGGCCACCGCGAAGAAAGTAACCGCGGACAAGTAACACCGACCAGCCCAAACGAGTTTTGTTACTTTGGTCTACGTATACGGTATGTCCGTCTCATTCTGTATGTCACAGCAGTAGTGCGATGTTAAAACCCTGTAAACCTGCAACCAACCATATTTGACGGGAAAACGAACCGACCACCGTGTGGGCTAACGTGTGCAGTGGTAAAAGGTTACAAGGTATGTACTTCCTCTGTCCCATAAGTCTGGTCGGTTATGTTTGTACGAGCCCTTACCGGTGTCCGATCTGGTTTTCGATGTTTTTTTCGATTTCTTCGCCGTTTTTTGAGCTAGAACCATAAAAAAAAAAATTGCAGCACGCTGTTGAACCATGCGGCCGGACGGCCGGAAAAAAATCAGTCGGCCCAAAAATGGCCGTATTTCGCCC
>JAYJMJ010178575.1:0-16595 GCA_036873875.1 Laminaria ephemera
GAAACGTGGCCCGCCACGTGCCGAGCTTGATCAGGCGAGATGTGCAGCAATCTTTTCGTCTGATGGTGAATAGACAGTCTGCTATTTTAAAAACGGTGCCAAAATGACAATATATAACTTTATACAAAGCGTTTCCCTAAAATTCATCTGTCGCCTTGTGAATAATGAAGGCTAGCCACCTTTAAACAACTGTTTTAACCATTCAGTGGCTTCGTTGTAGTGTTCAACATTCAGTACAAATTCCTGCCCACGTGCCGCCGATCTAAGCTCAACTTTATCCCCATGAGGCTGCCAACGCGATAAATCACCGTGGTAACTTAAGGTACTCTCACGACCTTCGGGGTGCATCCATTGCGGTAAATGCCAAATAGAACGACTTCGGTTTTCGGCAGTCAGGCAACGATTATCGCTATATCGATCAAACACACCGGCACCTTTTTTATTTCGATGTACTGATAGTGTTTTGCGACTGGTGTAGATTGTGTTGTCGCCGCTGAAATGACCATGGCAGTGCGGATGATTGCGCAGTGTATGCCACCCCGGGTTCTGATCAATCCGGTTAACAGGTACCGCATCTTTTATTTGCATCCAACCGTAGATAACATGCTGATCAGGTGAACCGGGCACGTAGCGCCACCGTCGTTTATGCAGCTCTACCTGCCTGAACCAACCAAAAAATAAAAACAGATCTCCACGGGTTATCTGGTGGCTCAACAGGTGGCTCTGGGCAGCACCACACTGACCAAACAAAGGTTGAAATTCAGTCTCGCGACTTATCGAATCCTCCTGCAAATCCGGATCAAGGTGCACAGCATCACGCCCTTTGATTCGACCGTTGCTGAGCTGACCGATTAATGTGCTCATCTTCACCGGGCCACAAAGATCACGGTAGCAAACAGGTGAACGTTGGTCCGGTATCGGGATCGATACCATCGACCCATCAGGAAAAATCGGACTGGCGAAGCCACCGGCACTGCTATCGACTCCTTTACGGCTTAATATTATTTTCATTAATCAGTTATTAATTAGCCGGCATTCCAGTCAACGCTATCTGTAGCACGCCAAAGGTACCAGGCGGCCACTGTTCGATAGGGTCTCCAGATTTCTGACTCAAGTAACAGTTGCTTCGCAGGCAGCATTTCATCAAGGCCATAGGCAAGCATATGCCCTTTGCGTACACCAAGGTCGGTGGCCGGGAAAACATCTGCGCGGCCAAGGTTGAAGATCATTAGCATCTCAACACTCCAGGGGCCAATACCTTTCACGACAGTGAGACACTTAATCAATTCCTGATCAGTGAGTGTGATCAAATTTTCGTCTGCAGGGATAGCGCCTGACTGAATCTTTTCAGCCAGGTCCATGATCGATACCACTTTCGCGCGGGAAAAGCCTATTTCACGCAGCACATGATTACCCAGCTTTTCTATGCTTTGTGGTGTCACCGTGTTTTCGCACCGGTCAACAAGCCGACCGTAAATCGCCGCAGCAGATTTTGTCGATAACATTTGATAGGCAATCGCACGAGCCAGCGATTGAAAAACGCTCAGCTCTGATTCAGAACGTACCTGTGTTGATCCAACCCTATCCATCAGAGTTGCCATCTCAGGGTCTGCCGCAGACAGATACCTGCGAGCTTTTGCTAATGAAAAATGTCTGGTCTTTTTTACCACGAATTTACTCAGCCGTTATCAGCTGCCTACGATACAACTGTTTTAGCGTTGCTGCGAATTTCTGTCGAACAACATTGCGCCGGTAATTGACTCGCCACTATACTCAGCGCCCAGACCACGGCTCGCGATAACTTTGTGCAAACCCCATTCAAAATAGACGACTTCAGATCCTCGATTGAAAGTACTGAACTTGGCAACTGGATCGACCGGTTAATGCCAGCTGTCAATGCTCGAATCGCACCTGACAGCCAGCGAAATTTTCCACGCTGGCTGGACGCTCTGGCGCAGCTACCGGAACCCGACACCAACACCGTGGCGCTGGATCAGTCGATCATCACTACTTCACCAAAGACACCACTGGATTCAGAGGCTCAGCAGACACTGCACGATGCACTGATGGGCCTGCACCCCTGGCGCAAGGGACCGTTTAATTTACACGGCACTTTTATCGACACAGAATGGCGATGTGACAAAAAGTGGGATCGCCTGGCCCCGCATATAGAACTGAAGAACCACAGCGTGCTTGATGTCGGTAGTGGCAATGGCTACTACAGCCTGAGAATGCTGGGAGCGGGAGCCCGCAATGTGGTGGGTTTAGACACCAGTCTGCTGTATTGCACGCAGTTTCAAGCGATTACCCGATTCACCGGTGATTACCGGGCATGCGTTTTACCCGTTGGCGTGGAATCACTTGTCGAACATCATTGCACTTTCGATACGATTTTTTCGATGGGGGTGCTGTACCACCGCCGCCAGCCGATTGAACACTTACAGTTGCTGCGATCCTGTTTAGCGGATGGCGGACAATTGGTTCTGGAAACCCTGATTATCGAAGATGATGATAAGACAGAATTGGTCCCTGATAGTCGCTACGCCAATATGCGGAACGTCTGGTCACTACCAAGCGTTTCATTTTTATTACAACAACTGGCCGACGCCGGGTTTACCGATGCTACCTGCATTGATGTCACTCAAACAACGACAGAGGAACAGCGGTCAACCCCATGGATGACATTCCATTCGCTGGCAAACGCACTTAACCCTGTTGACCGGAACCTCACCATAGAAGGGCACCCTGCCCCGGTTCGGGCGGTCGTACTGGCGAAAAAGTAGCGGTGGTCGTCGTTAGCGACCTTTTTCAGTGCGCGACGGCACAGTTTTTGACCCTCCGCGGGAACTGACACTGCAAACAATTTTACGTTGTGCAATAATTCGCGCCGCGCAACACATCGACAACCGTGAACCCAATGCGAAGATCAGCGTGAATAAACCAGACTTAAGTAAGTCGCGGAAATAGCAAAATGGACTTCAACTACAATTCGAAGACATTTCGCCGCTGTGCGGCATGGACCACGACTGAACCCGGTCAGGACTGGCCCGGGCGCGACTCTGTGCCCCCCAATGGCACTCAGCACGTTGTAGAGGGCGAAACCTTCGTATTTTATGACGACTACTGGATCCGCTACTACAAACCGCCTGCAGATACCCTGGTCGCCCGGAAAAACCTGATTGAATCCCTCACCCGGCGAACTTTCCATCATACTGAACACGGCATAAACACACCGGGCCATGCGCTGGAAGGCGCGCGCAGCGCCTACGAACGCGAGACTGACCCGAGCAAAAAACGCGTCAATGCGGCGATGCTGGCAGGCGCGCTGTTTAACCGCGCTACAGATATATTTCGCACGGTGGTCGACCTCGGGGCGAACGGGGTTAAAATCAGCCGCGATAACGAACTCATGCAAGAGTGCGGACAGTGCTTCAAAGAAGCACTGGAGCTTGGCAAACAAGTGAAGCACTACAGCGGCCAGGAAGGCATCGACGAGCTTTGGGGCGAGCCCTTCCGTGCTTTTTCAGTACCGATTGAGCAGTTCTACGAATCCAGATTCATCAAGATTGCCCAGGCAATGAAAAACATCGACACCGCCGCTGATGCGATGAAAGAGACCCTGGCACCGCTGCCATCGTTTGAAGGCGCTGATACCCTGATCGATTATTTCGCCACGACAGCCAAGTATGAGTGCGAAACCATGCGCAGTGATTCCAATAATAACTTCGTCATTTGGCCGGAATTTGTCTCTGCCAGCGAACGGCTTGCCGAGTTTCCCGGACACCCTTATCGCGATCCCCAAATGCCTGCCTGGTTGCACGCCACTGGCACTAAGCTGCTTTACGATTGCAAATCCCTAATCGAATGGATCGCATTGGCTCGCGTACCAATGCAGACCAGCACCGAGCTGTTTATCGCCGAGTGCAGCGAGTACAAATCTGCCACTCAACGAATTCCCCGCCCCATCGCGAAAGCCAAGTAAAAAAGAAGTTTGTCCTGTGCAGTCCGACCCCACCGCGATACTGCAGATAATCGAAACTGCTGATGGCAGCAGCACCCTTCACAACAGTGATCTCAGTGAAACCTATCATTCAAAGTTTGGTGCAATAACCGAATCGCTTGATGTGTTTATTAAGAATTCCGGCGTTCGCGAGCGGCTGGAAAACAAACAAGCTACTCGAGTACTGGAAATTGGATTTGGTACTGGTTTGAACTTTATATTAACGGCCGGCCTGGCAACTGAACACCAGAGCCCCTTGTACTACGAGGCTTTCGAATATGCCTTACCACCATCGCCGCTGGTAATAGAATTACTACAACAAAACACACCGGACTATCTCGCTCTTATCAAAGATCTTCAGCACGCGCTGCAACACGATTCAACGGCGAAACAGCTTCAAATAGGGGATTATTGCCAACTGAAGTTACGACTGGAAGATGCTCTGGCAGCATCATTGGATCATTGTTTATTTAACGCGATTTACCTGGATGCATTCAGTACGAAAAACAATCCGAACCTATGGACTCCAACATACCTGAATCAACTTCATCAGGTGCTTGATAGCAACGGAATACTGACCACCTATAGCGTAAACCGGGCTTTCAGGGATGCCTTAACCGAAGCCGGATTTCTTTGGGAAAAACGTAAAGGACCGCCGGGTAAACGTGAGGTTGTGATCGCTTATCGCAAGTAGAGGATTGTGGTCTGATCAAAATTAATTAATCACTCAGTCTGAATTCTCTGTATTCGAACCGCGGCAGTTTCAATAACCTTTAACCAAAACCACGGTCATACCTCGCGTCCCTGCCTGGCAAGCGACTCAAGATATTCGCCTATATTCGCACGGGCAGTTGCCTCGAACTGCTCCTGGAACCAGGGGGTTTTGTAAAAATTATCACCGGCCGCTAGCTGCTTCATAAATCCAATTTGCTGTCGATAGTATTGATCTTCATCCATGTCAGACAGCTCGCGTCGTACATTTTCACCATCATCAATGAATCTCTGCCATGGAAGCCCGAAACTCGATAGATCGATATCGACCAGAATCAGTTGATCAGTATTGGTGGGTGGAGTCTTGTGATCAGTGACGATCACTAGTTCGTAAACTGTCTGCCGAAGCTCTTCAGGCAGGCAACCGTCAGATACTTCCATGAAATATTCGGCACTAAGTTTTTCATTCTCGACCAGGGGGAAATTGTAGACTGCGTCGTGGAACCAGATTGCCAGCTCAACTGAGTCAGCGTCAGCGGTTTGACCCCTGACCTGATCCAACAACCCCAGGCAAAAGTCGATGTGTTTAAAAGTGTGGTAGAAGCGCTCAGGCAGTGCGTAAAAACCCAGTAAAGTTTCCACGAGTTCTGTACTGCTTTCAGATCCCTGTTGACCGATGCTGTTGCGCGCCCACAGTGCTTCGAATCGAGGTTTCGGATTGAGTATCGGAGATGGGGTATACATGTCTCTCACACAGCTCACTAATTATTTAGAACATCCAGTTGCATATTACACTATCGTTACAAGGAAGCATCATCCTGCCCCACCTAACGGCAAGAAGCTTGCAATATTGTAGGATGAAATATTTCGTCGTTTCGACATTATACCGCACTGGACTTATTGTAGATCCTTAAAGCGGGGCAAGAACCCCGCACAGATACTGTAAAATCAGCCGCCTAATGAGATATCGGTAGTCCTGCTACCCTGATCGAAAACAAACTTTTACTTATTCCTTAAAGAATATTCCCCAGACAAATCGGTTACGGAACTTTATAAATGAATGTAACGCTTTATGGTTCAGGCTACGTTGGCCTGGTGACAGGCT
The DNA here is from genome assembly GCA_036873875.1 of Laminaria ephemera. Taxonomy (NCBI): domain Eukaryota; class Phaeophyceae; order Laminariales; family Laminariaceae; genus Laminaria; species Laminaria ephemera. The sequence goes on from JAYJMJ010178575.1 coordinate 5,817, forward strand.
CTCTTCTTGCCGACGTAGGCAACGATGTATTGTGCGTCGATATCGATGAGAAGAAGGTAGCCAACCTGAACAACGGAATCATCCCGATCCATGAGCCGGGTCTGGACGACATCATCAAACGCAACGTCGAGATCGGTCGCCTGCAATTCACCACCGATATGGACAAAGCGGTAAAGCACAGTGAAATGCAATTTATTGCTGTGGGAACACCTCCCGGTGAAGATGGATCAGCTGATCTGCAGCACGTGCTGGCCGTCGCCCGGACCATCGCTGAACGTATGGACGGTCGCAAACTAGTCGTCACCAAATCGACTGTGCCCGTGGGCACATCAGATAAAGTCGGTGCCCGCATGCAGGAAGTTCTGGAACAGAGAGGCGAATCGTTCGAGTACACCACGATCTCAAACCCCGAGTTCCTGAAAGAAGGCGCGGCCATTGATGATTTTCGCAAGCCGGACCGGATAGTCGTCGGTACGCAGGACGCTTACGCACAAGAGCAGATGCGTAAATTGTATGCGCCTTTTTGCCGTAACCATGATCGACTGATTTTCATGGATATTCGTTCCTCTGAACTGACTAAATATGCCGCCAACTCAATGCTGGCTACCAAGATCAGCTTTATGAATGAACTCTCTAACCTGGCTGACGCTCTTGGCGCTGACATTGAAAACGTCAGAATCGGGATCGGTTCAGACCCGCGTATCGGCTACAGCTTCATCTATCCAGGCTGTGGTTATGGCGGTTCCTGCTTTCCAAAAGATGTGAAAGCACTGGTCGCGACCGCTCGCGAAGTCGGCTACAAAGCGGACCTACTCGAATCAGTTGAAACGGTTAACGAAAAACAAAAACATGTGATTGGTGACAAAATCGACAAACACTTCAACGGTGATATCAGCGGTAAAACCTTTGCGCTTTGGGGGCTGGCATTCAAGCCGAACACTGATGATATGCGTGAAGCACCCAGTCGCGTGGTTATGGAAGCACTTTGGGCCAAAGGTGCAAAAGTTCAGGCTTATGATCCTGTCGCAATGGATGAAACCAGACACCTGTATCCGGATAACGACAAACTCGCGTTAGCGGAATCCGCCAACGATGCATTAGAAGGTGCTGATGGCCTGATAATCTGCACCGAGTGGCATGAATTCAGAAGCCCGGACTGGCAAGGCATCAAGAGCGAATTAAGCTCACCTGTGATCTTTGATGGTCGCAACCTCTACGAACCAGATGTATTGGCAGAGCAGGGAATCACCTACTACTGCATTGGCCGCAGACAAGACTGACTCAATAAACTGCCGCGGGAATGATACCCGCGGCAGTTAACACATCCCCTCCCCCTTTGTAGTACCTCCGGGTTTTATAGTCATCCTCAAGGCGCGCGCCTCCCTTATAATCCGGTATGCCACGCCAATCAGAACCAGACCCAACCCACTTGATTCACTGGCATAAGCGAGTCAGCGCACTCGCCCTGCCGATTATCTTTTCAAATATTTCTGTTCCCCTGGTGGGTGCTGTCGATACCGCGGTAATGGGCCACCTTCAAGAGGTTGAACTCATTGGCGCTGTGGCACTCGGTGCATCTATTTTCAGCCTGGTGTTCTGGACATTCGGGTTCCTGAGAATGGGCACCAGCGGCCTGGTGGCGCAAGCGTATGGCGCGCAGGATCAATCCACCATTACCTTGACCTTATGGCGCTCTCTGCTGATAGCGGCGGTTTTGGGTCTGTGTATCATGGCACTGCAAAAACCATTGTTTCATTCGTTTTTCAGCTTCTTCGAAGCCAGTGATCGACTGATTGATCTATCCGAACAATACTACAGCACCAGAATCTGGGCCGCCCCGGCCACACTGGCAAACTATGTGGTTCTCGGTACGCTCATTGGTCTGCAACGGATGGGAGCCGTACTGATTTTCCAGCTGTTCTTGAACCTCCTTAATATTGCGCTGGATATTTTATTTGTCCCGGTATTCGGCTGGGAAATCGAAGGCGTCGCACTGGCCACAGTCATCAGTGAATACGCTGCACTATTACTAGGGCTCTATTTGATTCGCCAGCCACTTTATCAAGCCGGACAACAATTCAGTCAACATTTGTTATTCAGTCGTACCGCACTGGCGAAGCTATTCGCCCTGAATGGCAATATATTCATTCGCACTTTGTTACTGGTGCTGTCGTTTACGTACTTTAATGCAAGCAGCACAAAACTCGGTGCTACCGCCCTCGCGGCGAATGCAATACTGATGCAGATTCTACATCTGTGCGCCTATGCACTGGATGGTTTTGCGCATGCTGTAGAAACCCTCACCGGCCAGGCGTGGGGCAGCAAAAACAGGCAGCATTTAACGATGGCAATTAAGGCTTCCACACTTCAGTCCATGGCGGTTGCGGTGTTAATGTCAGCAGCAATTTATTTCGCAGGGCCACAGTTAATCGGTTTATTTACCAGTCAGGCTGTCGTCATTGAATTTGCCTTGAAGTCACTTCCATGGTTAGTGATTCTTCCAGTAGTTTCTGTCTGGTGCTATCAACTCGACGGTATATTTATTGGCACAACGCATTCGCGCGAAATGCGCAACGCGATGATCGCATCGGCTATTTTTTTCGTGCTCTGTAGTGAGGCTTTAACCCGTACCATCGGAAATACCGGTCTTTGGATAGCGTTTAGTGCGTTCATGCTAATGAGAGCCCTGACCCTGTTACACTACCTGCCCGGTATCATACGGACTGCAGGGGTTAACCCCGCTTCAGATCCGCTATAGCAAAACGCCTGAAAACAAATCCTGAAAGAACGTAGTCACTTTTATCCAATGTCGTTTGGACAAGCATATCGATCAGGTAACTCCCTGTCGCTCGTTTCCAACGTTTAATATCAACAACAATTAACTATCCGCATCATTATCAGTGAATATTGAACCCGACAAACCGCTGCTTTCCTATAATAGTTTTGGCTTTGATATCCGCGCTGAATGGTTCACCAGCGTACAGTCGCTGGAACAACTACGTGAAGCGTTAGACTGGGCTGATACCAACAAAAAGTCCACACTGATACTCGGCGGTGGCAGCAATACCGTTTTCACTCGCAATATCGATGGTCTGGTTATTCACATTGCGATTGAGGGTTTTGAAACCCTGGCATCTGCAAATCATGATTCAACCCTGATTAGAATTGGCGCAGGCATGAACTGGCATCAATTAGTAGAAGCCACACTGCAACAGCATCTATTTGGCCTCGAAAATCTGGCACTGATTCCGGGGTCGGCAGGCGCTGCCCCCATTCAGAATATCGGTGCCTACGGAACCGAGCTGCGCGAGCTGCTTACCGGGGTGGAAGTACTGCACACCCGAACCGGGGAGACACTTAAACTCAGTAATAGCGATTGCGACTTCGGGTATCGGCATAGCCTGTTTAAAACACCGGCCGGCAAAGACTACATTGTGACAGCGATTCAACTGGAACTATCCAATACCGATCAGCCAAAAATCGAATACAAAGCGCTTCGGGATATTTTAAAACAACAAAACATCGGACAACCAAATTGCCAGCAGGTGTTTAACAGTGTCTGTGATATTCGTCGGGCAAAACTCCCTGATCCGGCGCGAATTGGAAACGCCGGCAGCTTCTTTAAAAACCCGGTGATAACCCGCCAGCAGCTTGACACCTTGCTGATTGACCACCCGGACCTCCCGAACTTCAGCCAGCACGAAGGTTTGCACAAAGTACCGGCAGCCTGGCTGATTGATCGAGCCGGCTGGAAAGGGTATCGCAACGGCCCGGTTGGCGTACACAGTGAACAAGCGCTGGTTTTAGTCAATCATGGCGATGGTAATGGTCAGCAGATTGCAATACTTGCTGATGAGATCAGAAATGACATTCTGCAACGATTCGGAATCACCCTGGAACGCGAGCCTGTGCTCTACTGATCTGAGCCTGACCGCAACTCAGCCCCCTTCTTTACACCGACAGACACCTCCGCGGAGCGGCAAGTAGTTGACCCAAAATACCAAGCGGACCAGCAACCGACTCATCTCTAATCTACTCAATACGTGGAAGGGATTCTCCAGTCCGTTTTCCGGCAAGCGACTGGAACTCAGTGCCTACCTGCACGAAGATGAACTCTTCGGCCTGCGTGAGAAGATTCAAGGCTGCCTGGACTCCAGAGGTGGACAGGTATCAGCACGCGCACGCGCGGCAGAACTGGGAAAGGCATACCTCGAATTAAACGAGGAAGGGAAATGTAAATATTTAAAGCTCCTGGCGACTGAATTCGGTGTCGATCATGATCAGGTTCGTGAAACTGCCGAAGCCCTCTTTTCAGATCTCGATGAAAGTGCGCGCGCCAAAACAGAACAAAAACTGCGTAAGCAGCTCACGCCGCCGTATCTGACTCTGCTCACCCAGTTCAACGCGCTACCGAAAGGGTTAAAATTTCTGGTTGATATGCGTAGCGATTTGCTGAAATTAAAGCGCGAACATCCCGAACTGGCCCCCATAGAAAATGAACTGCGCAATCAACTTTCAAGCTGGTTCGATATCGGGTTCCTGGATCTAAAACGCATTGACTGGAATGCTCCCGCCTCTCTGCTTGAAAAGCTGATTGCGTATGAAGCGGTGCACCGTGTTAAATCCTGGATCGATCTGCATCACAGGCTTGCCGAAAATAGAAGATGCTTCGCTTTCTTCCATCCGCGAATGCCGGAGGAACCTTTAATCTTCGTGTGGGTGGCACTGGTGTCTGAACTCTCAGACAACGTTTATACACTGCTGGACACCAGTCAGGCAGAGACTATACAAGACTCTGATCACACCGCGATTTTTTACTCGATCACCAGTACGCAACGCGGCTTAAGCGGCGTTAGTCTGGGTGACTTTCTGATCAAACGCGTTACTGACGAACTTCGTCGCGAACTACCGCAGCTCACCGAATTCAGCACACTCTCCCCTATCCCCGGTTTTTCCGGGTGGTTGAAATCCACACTCGAGTCCGACCCCGACTCAGTGATAACAGCCTCTGATCGTGAAGATATCGCCAGTGTGACAGATAGAACGCTTGAGGACTTACTGGATAACGCTGATTGGCTGGAAGACTCTGCAATAGCCGATAAAATGCAGCCGATACTCAAACCGCTCGCCGCCAACTATATCGTTCAACAAAAGAAAGGCGATAGCCGCGCCCTGGATGCGGTGACACATTTCCATCTCTCGAACGGCGCATTAGTCGAGCGCATCAACTGGCTGGGTGACACCAGCGAACGAGGCATAAAGCAGTCTTATACGATGATGGTAAATTATTTGTATGATCTAAATCGTATTGAAGAAAACCATGAAAAGTACATTGAAAACGGCAGTATTGTGCAATCTAAAACCGTCGAGAGTTTAATCGAAAGATAGCTCCCGGCGCGCCGGTGGTGCATTATCCTGAACCACAAAAGTTGTGTTTTCAGCTGAAAAGCACCGCGCCAACCGGTTCACCGCTGCGAGCGAAACATCACCAACAGTTCGATTTTTCACCGGTGCACCATTATTGGCGGCTAATGCAAGTTCGCGGGCCATTGCCACATAATCATACGCAATATCACGTCTGCGTTTGTTCTCACGCTTTAACGCAAATTTCAGCTCTTGCTCAGTGACTCCGCTATAACCGATTGCGTTGAGAACCTCTGAAATTAAAGCTCTGGCACGAACGCTGTCACGCGGGCTGACCGAATATTCAATCTGATGATAGCGCTGAAAATCATGGGTTCTATCGGATAACAATCGGGCGTCCAGCTGATAGCTCAGACCGCTGTTTTCCCTGAGGTCATAACGCAAGCGGCGCTCGATAATATCTGATACCAATTGCAGGTTAAGGTCGGCATCCGCACGCAGCGACACCGGCACTCTGCAGGTATGAAATAAACCGATGTTCATTCGCTGCTGATCATCGAGCTCAGCGACCGAACTCACATCATATCCGGTGCCTTTCACAGCAATCAAAGAATCGCGCCGGGGATCCACGCGTTCTTCAGCGTGTCGTTCAAGGCGTGTAAGCTCGCGAGCCAGAATATCAGCCTCTACGTTGCCAACAAATACAAACGTGAAATCAGCCGGACTACGAAACAAGGTACTCTGGGCCTGACGCATATGTGCAGTTTCAAGGTTGACTGACGAAGAACTGGTCGCATCGAACCCGGACCAGAAGCTGGATTCCAGATCGTTGCCTCGCCTTTCAGAATTAAGCTTATCAAGGATCCGTGAACTTGCGGGCTCCACAATCACAGGCTCATCAAAATAGGCACTGACAAGCTCTAACATGAGATCAATATCCTGTGAGACACCATAAGCCTGAATAGCATGATGCATCGGGCTAACCTGCACCTGAGACACCAGACTTTTTTCAGAGCGTAACCGCTGTAGTGATTTTTGTAAGTATCCCCCCGCCCCGTTGACACCAATGAACCTTGGCAACATTCTGGCCGCCTGCGCCATCCCTTCACCGACATACAAATAGCCACCCTGCGCAATCGCTGCCAGCGCGATATAGTCATGCCTTGTGTCTTGCTGAAAGATGACACGCGCACCATTAGATAAACGCCACTCATGAAAATTTTCTTCCTGCAGTATTTTATTTGCTACAGGCAGATGGCTTGCAACACTGGCCAGGTTATCCAACAGTTGATCGGGTTGTAACACCCCTTGCAGAATAGTTTGCTCTGGCACAGAGACAACATGGTCTGGAATGTTCGAGGATTCCGTGGCTAATTGCATCAGTGACTTTTTGGGTAAATTAGTATCGAACGGTCCACTCACGCCAAAGACTGTTTTATATTGCGCGGGAATCTCTGCAAGCATTTTATTAAATTCAGCGATATTTACAGAATCGATCATTTCCAGATAAACCGACTCAAGCAATGATGCAGGCAACACCGGTGTCCCATAAACCACCATTTGTGTAAGCCTTGCGGCCAGATCTTCCGGTGAGCTTAGTCGATACTGATCTGCTGCCTCTACAGCAATCTTCCTGAAAGAATGTTGCAGCTGCTGGTACTCGGCTTTGATCAGACCATTCTTGAATAACTGTCTGGAGTACGCTGAAAGCGCCTGCAAACAAGTCAGGTAGTCTTTATCTGACACATCAATTTCTACACGATTAATAGACTGACCAGTCTCTAACTGTGAGTTATGTAACGCGCCGGCACTGCAACCCCGCGTCGCAGAAAGACGATCTAGCACCATATGCCCCACGGCCTTAAATAAAAGATCCTCACGAAAACTGCTCTTAACCGAATTCACGGTATCCGTTTTTTTTACACGTGAGATAAAATTCAGGCTCACCTGGGGGCTGATCAGATCAGGATTAACATAACTTAGATATTCAACTTCTGGCTGCCCTTTGATTGGCCGGAACTGTTCAGACTCGCGCACCGGTTCTTCTGCCGCCTCAGCAGGGAGTCGTGCAAAGGTTTCTTCAATCAGACTTTCAAGTTTCCAGGGAACAATATTGCCTGTTACGACCAACGCCGCGTTACTCGCACGATAATGTCGTGACCAGAAATCACGCAACGACTCAGCAGTGGCCGCACGAACTACCGATAAATCCCCAACCGGCGGTCGAATATGATACTGACTACCTTCAAGAGCAGCACTAACCAGAGGATCAACCACAAAGTTTCTGTGGCCATAGCGAAACCGCCACTCAGCACCGACAATTTTTTTCTCACGCTCAATATCATTCGAATCAAAATTAACTGCATCGATAAAATCAGCAGCAAGACTGAGCAAATCAGGTAGCAGATCAGCTTCACTCTCGGTTAACGAAAATCGATATATCGTAGCGCCGTAGTGAGTTGTGGCATTTACATCGACGCCCCATCTAAGCCCTCCTTCTTCAAGCAACGCTTCTATCTGGGGCCCGCTGAATCGTTGCGTCCCGCGGAACAGTACATGCTCAAGTAAGTGGGCGTAGCCAAGCTCATTGTCACGCTCGTGAATGGAGCCGGCCTTTACTACCAGCCGTATCTCGATATTTCTTTTTTGTTCAGAGGCATTGGCACTGCGCAGAAAGTATGAAAAACCATTGTCCAACTGACGGTTGATGACACCCGGGTCACGCGGATTTTGCGATAGCGCAGGATCAACAAAGCCCGGCTTGGTTTGACATCCGCTCAATGACACCACAACGAGCAGCAGTGACGCAATGGTTCGTGCTAAGCCTGCCACCCGACCCATCACAACGCGATAAACTCCACATCAGTGGTGCAGCCGTTGAGATTCATCCTGCTGTCACCAATCACGAAGCGGCCCTGCCTTCGATCGCTACTCAGATGCCCGACTAACAATAAAGCGATACTCGATTTTTCAACCTGCGCGTCGTCTTTATATCGATAATAGGAATCCAGCGGAATAAAAGAATTGAACGAGCCGGCAGCGTTAACAGACGTGCGAAAGCTATAGTTTTCATCGATCTCAAGGTAGCCGGATACGATGCCGTCTCGAACTCTCAGGAAAAAGGATTCGGTAAATGCATCACAATCAAACTGGAAATCAGCGTAACTTTGTCTGGCAGGTGTCGATCGCATCACCGCACTCCAGTCTCCGTCATAGGCGGTGTTGCGCACCTGATCCGGGACATCCAAAGACGGGGACACCGCACAGGATTGCAGTAAAACTGCGACACACGCCAACGCGAAGCAACAACGCCTCATTTTCCCCTCTCGCCTTGATTTTATTCGTTTTTATCGCGGGGGGAGGCTTGCAAAAAAAGCAGCTCGACAGCACCCACGGGGCTGTTGTGCTATCGGCGCTTTGAGAAAATAGTTTATTACTGCTCAGAAGTGTTAGCGGTCGTTTGATCCGGCGCACACAATTGAAGATTCAACAACAATCAACAGAGAGACCAGTTGCTACTAGCGAACATTTATCTCCAGACGCGGAGTGTTTAAGGTGCTGTCGGTTTCGTCAAAATCATCACCGGTGTACTCAACTTGCACCACAATTCTTCCGGTACCGCGGATGGTTAAAATCCCCTTGGTCCCGTCATTGTTGTTCAGCTCGTTTTGACTGTTACCCTGGTTGATAAATGTCCAGTCGGATTCTTCAGTGATCTCAACCTCTTGCTGATTCTCCAGTCGAACAAAACTACGCAGCTCAATCTGCCGCTCTGAATTAAAAGTAATATCGAATGGGGAGTCGCGACTAAAATACACCGTCTCCACCACCGTCGGGTCACCTGCCAGCATAGCTAAAGATCCATCCGTTACCGCACCACAGGCAGCACTGATCGTTACACTGCCGTTTCGAATAGCATCGACCAACCCTTTTGAAGGTAGCGTGTTATCCACAGTAGCAATCGATGTACTTCCCGAAGACCAGCTTACGTTATCAGTAATATCAACCTCCGGAGTGTCAGGGCTTGGTGAATCTGTATATGTGGCAAGCGCGGATAGCTGCACTGAATTAGAAGTAGTGAGTGTTGCTGAACTTGCCGGAACCGATATCTTTGCCAGATTATCCTGCACTGTCAGGGTCAGCGCCGGATCACTGACCACCTCTCCGCGAGTGGCGGTGATAGACACAGTGCCCGAATTAGTGGTGCGATATAAACCGGCATCATCACTGACATCAAAGCTGCCCACTGTCGCGGTACTTTGTTCGGACCAGGTAACCAACCCCGTCAGATTCCTGAACTCTCCATCGCCGTAGTTCCCGCGAGCAACCAGTTGCACGCTGCTACACTCATCAATGTTCTGATCAGGAACCACTATCTCTATTGATGCCAATTCTGCTTCTGACACACGAATGGTGGTTGCTGTGAACAAAGGCCCATAGCGGACATTCACATTGACTGTACCGCCCGCCAGACCGGTTAAGATACCTGCCTGTGTGATACTGGCTACGGCCGGGTTACTTACAGACCATACCGCTGACTCTGTCACATCGGTGCCAATAACATCATCGTCAGCCAGGGCGGTCAGCGTCATCTGTTGTTGCTGTTGCAATTCGATGGTTGAATTTGCAGCACTCGCCTCGATCGAGGTATAGCCACCGGACGCGACTTCCACCCGGTTTATTAAGTCGCGAGCGTCACCATCACTATCGCAAGCGGTACCAAGCAATGCAGCAAGCACTACGACCAAACCCTTACCGACCACATCAAACCGGTTATTTCTGTTTATCATTTGCAGCACCGCACTAAAAGGTTAACTCTGAAAATTCGTATCGCAGCCCTACTCGAAAACTGTTAACGCCAATATCTTCATCATATTCATGGTGAGTGAATGAACCATCAAGTATCAGCCTGGGCTGCAACCTCAGCGTCAGGCCCAGCGCTGCCCTGACACCCTGAAAACTATTCTTCTTACGATTATTCACGGCGCCGTCAAAAGATGAATTGATATTGGTTCGGGAAAAACCAAACAGGGCATAGGCAGATACACGGCTGGTCGGCGGTGATTCAAGCCGAAGGTTAAGCGAGGCCAGTGAATACACCTCGAGGGATAAAGCGTTTAGAGAGTCATCACCAAGACTTTTTCCAAATTCAAACTCAGCCCCCATCCCGGGTCGAAACCACCAGCCTCCGACAGCACTGATCAGAGGGATTTTGAACCGGGAGTCCGAAATTCCAATGGACTGGCGATCAAGAAAAACCGATCCGTACAGGGGCAACCCGGATGTCTGGCCGTTCAGCACAGACAAGCCACCCAGTGACGCTGCCGCACCGGGAATGGGTAACACTACAAGCAGCAGCAAGCAAAATAATCGAGTGGAGGGCACCGTTTACTTCCAAGTCGGGATTGCCGCCAG